>JARGXW010000772.1:0-62401 GCA_029204085.1 Mycena sp. CBHHK59/15
CTGGCCCCCCTAAGCTGGGACTTATCTTGGTTGCAACCTAGTTAAATTTAAACACTCAAATGGGAAATTGATCCCTGCTATGGGGCGATTATTTGCCATTCTGGTATCCACGGCCTGGCACACAATCTGGAACATCCGGAATGATAAGGTTCTGAAGAACCCACACCGTAAATTACAGATGTTGAGATTCACAACCGATGGCTGAAATCTGTGAATTCTGCACTAGGACCAGATCGAATCCTCACCAATAAAATGAAATTTGGTAATCTCGCGCTAAATAAAGATCTTGTCCTAAGAACATGGAGTGGTCTACTAATGAACGAAGATGCTCTGCCGGATGATTGGACTTACACATCGGGGGTTTTAGTGGGTATACAGCCATTGACATTGAATGATCCAAGAAATGGGATAGGATAAATTTATTACGGCTGGAGTCCCACACTATGGTACTTGTGCGTAATGGCATTTCCTCCCTGGACAACTTCCCCGGCATTAACTAGATTTATCTGGTAGACCCAGCGGATGACCTTTGGAATGCTTCTGCAGACTGAATTTCATTATCCCAAACGCTCCAAAAAAAAAATATAATAATAATAAAACTTTAGTAGCATAGGCGTTCGGACCGGCATCCGAACGCCTATTGATGGCACGAACACCACTGCCCTTGGACGAACAACACGAGATCCTGCTGGCGCGAAATAAATACTCTTCAAGGCGATTCCTGGATGACGATGCCAGAAATTTGAACAATCAGCTCACAGATCCTCTCGTCTTCAAAGCTTTCAAAGCATTGCAAAAAGGCCAGACTACTGAGTGTTTCGTCCAGCTTTACGAAGCGTGCTTGAATGGGAGCTCAAAAAATACGAAACCTTTCAGCAGCTTTGCGGCGTTCTCGCAGATGTCTTACAGCGGGAAGGGACGAACAAAAAATACGGGATTCGCTCTCCTGCAGATTATCTGAACTTCATGATCTTACTTCGCTCGTATGGGGGCCAGTCCGCGCGGCAGTATGGCATTCTAGCCGGCCAATTGCCATGTCCATCGTCACGTCAGCTGAGGTATAATCCCGATCTTGTGGGGAATCATCTTGCACTGGAACTCACTCACTTTCAGGGCTCTTGTATCAAAGTCAGAAGACGCTCTGCAAAACCCGCATCTCATTTTTGAGAATATGGCCCGGGTCAGGCGTCTTGTTGATTCGTTGAAGTACATTGGTCCGGTCGCAGTCGCGGGTGACTGTACCAAAGTCCGGAAGCGTTTGACGTATTCCACGGACTTCGGTGGGCACATCCTCGGAAGTGTTCTGCCTTTCGAACAGTGCATTGTGGAAAATCCCGAGGAGATCGACGCTGCGATCGCCAAAATTGCGAAAGCAAAAGCGGAGGCAACCCAAGTTCGGGCGATTTTAATTAAAGTAATAGCCTTGTTCCAAATTGAACTTCGAAACCTGTTTAACAAGAGTTACAGGTTCCACTACCCCAAGTTCCGCCGCAGGTGGTCGCTTTGATCCCAACGGACGGCAAAGACGATGCTGAAAAGATCATCCAGCAGCATCAGAAGCTACTCAAAATGGCCGCGGACCTTGAACTACCTGTGGTCATGTTCGCGGCGGATGGCGCCGCCTCCGAACTATCGGCTCAACATATGTTTGATAAGTTGGAAGGGGACTTCCCTCCGTTCACATTCTCCTATCCGCTATACGGCATTCATCTCCGGACACCCGTCTTCAAGACAGGGCCAGCGGTTGCCGGGACCGACGCACCACACGGATCCAAAACGGGCCGAAACCAGCCAGAGTACGGGACGCACACGGCCAGTTTAGGCAAGGGAAAGGTCGTAAATAACGACCTTGTCCAACTTCAACGGACGGGCAGATCCGGGCTGCTCAAAAGTGATGTTACGAACGTAGATAAACAAGATGACGGGCCAGCTCGTCGCCTACAGATTCAAATTCCCAGACCTTGAAAAGGGCTAAAAAAACCACCTCCGAAGTTTTTCCCACGACATTTTAGCTACGGCCAAATTTTTGAGGTCCAAAAAGGAATTGTGTGTATTATCAGAGACTGGCTATCCGGCCACCTTAGCATTTTTGGCCCCAGGACAAGGGAGATAGTCAGGTAGATACGAAAGATTGACAGAAGGCCCAGAAATTCTCCCAGTTCAATTATGTCGTTGGTTGTGATCGAGACTCTCATGACAGGGTTCCCAAATTGGGATGTCATGAGAGTGTGGTCCGAGACTAAGAAGATACGTGCTCTGGCTCGGGGCACGGTTTCTCTAGTCCGATCGCTCTCGGTACTTGCCAGCATATTCTCTATGCTGATGACGCGTCGCCGCTTGCCGCTGATAGACTATCCCGACTATCCCGACGAACCGCAATTTCAAATTTTACGCGCCCACTGCAAGCGATAGAAAACGATAGAAACTGCCAGAAATATGCTCTTGCCGATGGACCATAAAAGAGTGGTGCACCTGTGGTCGGTTAACCGGGAACCCACTAGTCTAAGTCCTCTGTCTGAGTTTCAATGTCATCTTTTGCGCGCCAGCGTATTAAAAAAGGTGTGTCTCACAATTTCCTCTTCAATTGTGTTAACCTGAAGTTTGGATCAGCTCATAATGGTCGCGAGACGCGTGGTGTCTTGGCTGAATCCACGTCGAAAACTGTCGCTGCCTCGACGTGGTCAATTATTCGTTTCTTTCTAAAGACTTGTCTCCTTTTCTTCACTCCTCTCCTCGACTGTCTGCTTGGCTTCACAGCACAGTCCTACCGATTCTCGGTACCCTTCTTTGCCGCTCTCTCACACCTCACGTTGTCCGATGCTGCCATTCTCGGCTCCATCTATGTTTACTGGATTCTGGTCTGCTCCTGTTGTGGTGAGTGATTCTTGTGCATCAAACGTTATACAGCGCCTAAATCCCGAATTCCAAGTGTATTTCCCGTGTCCACATGCACTGACCGTTATCGAGCACCAAAACGTTCCATACTCCTTGGAGGTATCGACGGGACCACGTCTCGCATATGCGACTTGACCGTCTGCGGCGAGCGTGCCAAAATAGGTCGACATCAGGAGCCCAGGCCCGAGATCACCGTCTACCGTATTTTGGAGACTCGGACGTGGAACGACACTGGGGAATACGTGCGCAGACCGTTGGGGGCGGGGAGACAGCGTGTCCTCAGATGGGGAGCATAGCAGTAATGGGGCATTATTTGGAATTTTCTGGAACAAGGAGAGTGCAGCTCCCAATATTCCGGATTTAAAGTTCATTTTTATCGTTGGGTTGTCAAATGTGAGATGTACAGTTGTGTCTTCCTCGAAGTCATCTGAAACAATTTTGAATCTTGCCATAATTTGAGGGTCATACTGACCAGCCCGCATGACCTTGATATGCACAAAAGCGGTTGTTAAATTTGGGGGTGGTTCAAGTTGGCCTTGTCGTCTTGCAGCAATCTCATGCATTGAATCGTCCCCAGCAAAGATGCGGAAGCCATTTTCGGCACTAGACACTCTGAAGTTCGGATCGTAGGTCATTGGTTGATCAATTTCAACTTGTTGCAGATTTGCATCCAATTCCACTGTTGTCAGTTTTATATCATCGCAAAGGTCAGTCATAGGAGCCAGTGGATTCCACTTTGGCATAATACAGTCTATCAATATCTGTGCAGTGTCAATGCATTTGCCTGGGTGTTCGCAACCAAGTTCATTTCGATCTCTATTACAAGGAGGACATCCACAATTTTTCCGTCCAATGCCACTAGGGCTTATAGTGTGTGGCCGCCTAGGCACCGTAGTTTTTCTGTTCGCAATTAGCAATGCATCCCGAAGCGTGCGAACTCCGTGAATATTTCGGAGGCAGGTTGCAGCACCACAAAGGCAGGCATTTCTGTAAGTTGGATCCCGTACAGCAGGGTGTTTCCATATTGGCATGTCGAGTTGCACTTCACGGTCAATCGAGAGTGCTGTGAATTTCAGGTTGAATTCCTGAGCTGCAGAGATCATGCGCTTGAGGTCGTCAGGAAATTTGTTTGATCTAGGTATCGGGAAATGTATATCATTCACAAAAATGTTCATGATTTGACCGGGCCTAATGTTTAGGTAGCTAGTCTCCAAGTATTTTCGGAGTATGTAGTCGACAAAATAGCAGCATAGGGGTGGAAACAGGCTTGCAATCAGACATTCCATACTGCTCAAGCATGTTCACAGCATATTGGCGCTGTGAAATGGCAATGTCTCCAGTCTTGGAGTTGCGCTCAATCTTGATCCCCAGAAGCCACTCTGTAGGACCAAGATCCTTGACTCTGAATGCAGAGCCAAGTTCAGCAATAACTCGGTTGATATCAGCATCATGCTTGGACGCAATGACACCGTCATCAACATAGATGGGAAGGATGATGCGAACAGCTCCATCTGAATAGACAAAGCATGAATGTGTGGATTATGGATGCCTGCGGAGCCAAGGATGTGCCGTCTTTCAACGCATTTAGAGCCATGCAGAAGCATATTAGGAAGATGACGGGATCGAGGAAATGGAGATGGAGGTTTTGAATGCATTTGTCGAGTCAACTATAAACCATATCATATAAGTTCGAAAGACCCAGCATTGTACAAACAACAAATACAGTACAATTCGCAGTGGAGTCAGTGGGAATTATAATCATAAGCAATCCAGTACTTACGAAGCCGCTGGAGGACTCGCGAGTCTTATATACCGCAAACGGCAAAGTCGCTCTTCGGTACCCGCACCCCAAAAGAAATTTGATTTGATTTGTAAATGTTGACAAAATTGCAGTGTTTGCCCCAAAGGGTAAAGGCCATTAGTGAAATGTTCGCCCCATCCTGATAGATTCTGCTGTTACATTAAGTGTCGGGGACAATAAGGAGAGATATGCTCTCAGCGCTGTTATTTACAGTGGCAATGTACACTTCACTTCTAGGATCATCAGACCGAATGGATCTGTGTGGTATCACGATGTAATAGAAACTGGGAAGCAGTCACAGTCAGAGGGGTTGCTCTTTACCTTGGATGCCAATTTCCTAAATTTGTGTGTCAGGGGGTACATCACCACAGTGGCTACAGGCGTAATATATATGCCCGGGTCGATGATTGATAATACGGTTGGAACTTGTTGAGAAGCATGGAACCATAATCACTAGAATATATCGTAGACTCGAACCGCTATTGTAGGCTCGTGTCCAGCCGTTATCGTGCGCGCACAATGACGAGCAAGCAAAGTATTGTGTACTATAAGTAAGTATTACTTTGCTTGCTCGTCAATACTCCCCCACGATAACAGCTGGACACGAGCCTACCGCTATTGAGAAAACCGAGAGATTGATGACAGTCGAATCTCGATCAACCGGCCGGTGAAATAGCGACTGGAACTTAATCACGGGTTTTAGTACAGTCGGGAGTTGCCGAACATTATTAAAAAACTTAGTGCAATTTCGATGACGGTGGGATGTTGTATGGCTCTAAAAACACTTATTCGGATGGCGGAGGGCACATCGTCCTCGTAATTGAGGTATGGCACCCGGAGCGCGTGAAAAGTGGACTTTAAGCTGTGAAATATTCCTACAGTCTAGGCCTTATATATCTGTGTGCTCTATCCTCCAGCGAGTGAACCAATGGTCAATATTCTGACTTTGAAGTGTTTTCGAGAGATTACACGCCTCAGATCAGCTCTGTGCATCCCCGTCCGGCGACGCGACACGTCCCAATGTGATCACAAGCGCGGTCACGTGCCCGGAATCGTTGTGATCGAGTTGTCTCGCGGTGCTGTACAGGGAGTACAAGAGAAAGTCCGAGCCATGGGACTCCTCCAGGACACTCAATAGAATGATAATGGGTAGTTTCTCAGCTCATTCAATCATAGATCACACAAATACACAGAGCCTGTGCTGTACCTATATTCTGCTTGTTCAAGTCCACTGTTCACGTGCTCCGGGTGCCATGCCTTAATTACGAGGACGGTGTGCCCTCCGCCATCTAAATAATTGTTTTTAGAGCCATACAACATCCCACACAACCTTCAAATCACGACACAAGAGATGATCTCCGCAAAACATGCAAAATAATATATTATAATTACTACCGGCGGTATGGAAAGATTCTGAGGACGTCATGCCCTGCGGAATTGTCGTGTAATTCTGCTCATATAATTTTCAGAAATGTACGTTGAGAATTGAGGTCAGAACAGCTGTTCTGGCTGAAATGATCAAAAACAGCTCAAAAAGGAAAAAAAAACGGCCGCGCCCTAAGTTCCGCAAAGAGCTGTAAGCTGCGCACTGCCCAGCGCTGGATGCACAAGATGGGATACCGATGGAGAAAGGAGCCGCGAGGAATGTACTCTGATGGACATGAGCGGGAAGACGTCGTGAATTATCGCCAGAATATTTTCCTTCCTCGATGGCGGGAACTCGAAGCACGATCCCGTTGGTGGGAAGACAGCACACAAACCGACGAGACCATCAATTTCCAGGCTCAGATGGGTGTTTATATGAGTCGACCCGGGCTAGATGCAAGAGTGGTGGTCATATGGCAACATGACAAGTCGACTTTCTATGCCAATGATCGCCGGGAATTGCGTTGGGTTCACAACACGGAGAAAGCGGCGATCAAACCCAAGGGAGAGGGGGCCAGTCAGATGGTTGGTGATTTTGTTTCCGCTGTTTACGGGTGGATGCGGTCGAAGAAACCGAATGCGGATGGGTATGATCATCAGTACGACTGACAGATGTGATCTGATTTATTCTCTTTGAAGGAATTATAAACGGGCTCGCGCCCTATTGAAAGCAGGAAAGACACGAGAAGGCTATCAAACTACCCAGCACATTATAAATCAGTCCACACAGGCGATGTATATCCTCAACAAAGATTATCAGCATGAAAAACATGCCCTTGCTTACGACAAAGCAACAATTCACACAGCCCGCGCGCCTGATGCGCTCAGTGCTATTGCCATGACACTGAAACCATCGAAAAACTTCAACAAGGTCAAAGGCCCGGATGGCGTCGCGCGTGTTGTCCGCATGCGAGACACTGCTTTCTGTGATGGCACCCCGCAGTGCCTTTATTTCCCCGATGGCAGTTTCAAAGGAATGAAAGTTCTAATTTCGGAACACCGTGAAAAGGGTCATGACCTCCCGGACCCAGATGCTCCCGCCCCGAATTCGACCTCGAAAAAAAAAATTAAAGCTCAATGCGGGAGCAGTTTCAAGTGCCGCCGCACCACATCAACAAATTGCTTGAACCCCACCCTCGATTGAGTTAGTACCGCGGGCGGTGCAGTATATGTTGAGACCGTCTCGATCCTTTCCCATTAAATAGTAGAGGGGGATATCAGGAGGATCTGAAAGGTATCCCTTTCGGGCGGTCTCGAGAAGGTTCTTGGCCATCTCCTTGGCCTTGTCCGAGAAGAAGGACCCTCTCGTCTTCTTTGTCGTGCAGCACATGTCAGCATAAGCGGCAAACAATGACTCTACCCTCCGTAACAACACATCACGGCGAGGGATGTAGCGGCGGATACGACGATTGAGGGCTGGGGCCATTGCACGCTTCGCATACTCCCAGCTAACCCCATTTTTCTCCAGGACAGCACGGACCGCATCCTCGTCAGATTTGTCACGGATGAAGATGGCTTCACTGAAGTCATGGGAGAAAGCCTTGAATGCTGAGTGTTTCTTCGACAGGAGTCTGAGCAGCCGGTCCATATAATGAAATGCGTCGTCAAGCACGCGAGTTGGAAGTGTTTCCGACTCTGCCGCTTGCTGCAAGACGGGCCAGGTCCGGTCAATACTGGCCATGATTGTGTCGACCGAGGAGTTCTGTTCATATGTTGATATCCAGTTTTTTTTTACAGCTCTTTGCGGAACTTAGGGCGCGGCCGATTTTTTTTTCCTTTTTGAGCTGTTTTTCATCATTTCAGCCAGAACAGCTGTTCTGACCTCAATTCTCGGCGTACGTTTCTGAAAACTATATGAGCAGAATCACATGACAATTCCGCAGGGCATGATGTCCTCAGAATCTTTCCATACCGCCGGTAGTAATTATAATATATTGTTTTGCATGTTTTGCGGAGATCATCTCTTGTGTCGTGCCCATGCCTCACTGCCAGAGGGCGCTCTTCGGGCATTCAGCATGAATAAATCCAATGGCGGGAAGCAACCAAAGCAGAATGACACTGTTATTCCCCAGTCCAATCCATCTGCTGCCCAGCGTCGAAAGGTTCAAAAAATGACCACTGTTGAGGGTGAAGCAAAAGGCCTTCAAGCTGTGCTGGTGGAGCGGGGTTTTAACGTCTCAAAACTCAAAGCAAAATGTTCCCCTGTGTGCCCATTCGAGAGCACAGGGTGCTGCATGGCATGCCTTCTCAGTCAGCAGGAGGACTTTGTTAACCAACCATCTATGCTTGAGACTGTGATCACTGAAGCCGGACATGTGTGCATGTTTCTCCCTAAATTTCATTGTGAACTCAATCCTATTGAGATGGTAATTTATTCTTCTGAATGGTTTCTTTGAACTAATTTACTTTTCCAGTATTGGGGATGGTGCAAATACCGCTACCGGCAAGTCCCCAAGAAGAGTTTTGCTGACTCAAAGGAGTTGGCCTTGAAGTATCTGGATGGATGCCCAGTTACAGTGATTCGTCGTTTCATCAACAGGTCATGGAGGTTTATGGATGCTTACCGGAGGGGGTTGACGGGCACGGCAGCAGAATGGGCCGTGAAGAAAAAGAAACAGCACCGTTCGGTTTCAAACTGTGCTTTTAACGCAGTTGAGGAGTCGCATCAGAGGGCAATTGAAAACTCTACGGTGCCAACCTCAAGTGTTCTCAACCATCTTTGAACCCCCATGTAAAACCCTTCATCATCGAGAAGGCCGTTCGATTTCTCACGCCGGCCTGGTGGCTGGGTTTCAAAGCACCGTTTGCCTCGAAGAAACGGGCCTGGGCTGCAACGACACGCTGGAAGGCAGCACCACGGCCATGGTATCTAGATACACGAAGCGCCGCCCTGAGACGTCCCATGCGGGGCATCCAGCGATAAAAGTCGGCCAGAGAAGCGAAGAGAACCTCACTGCGATAATCCTTTGCCTTCCGCGCTACCTTAAGCGAAGCAGTAGCCAGAGACGAAAGTTCTTTCGGGTCCAGTGGAGCTGCGTCGTCGAGAATCGTGTCCACCCATTCCGCAATATTGTCGGTTAAGACTATAGAGTCTACCACCTCGTTACCGTGCTCTTCACATGCCTGTTCCTCAAGCTGCTCAGGGATGGGTTCTTCCTCTTCGTCGGCAGCTAGCTCGTCAGATGAGGACTCTGGTTCTTCTATAAGAGGATCTGGCAGCTCCGTTCGGAGCCGCTTGGATGAAGAACTAGGGAAGGATGGAATCTCTTCAATTTCGTCGTCAAGAGAGGGCGCACGGGCTCGTTTCTGCCGTGCAAACATGCCTGCAATGGTGCGCTGACCAGAAGCAGCAGCAGCAAAAGCAGGTTTGGGAGCAGAGGTAGCGGCAGAGGGAGCTTCCTGCGCATCGATTGCAGCCAACTGACGCTTCAGCTCGGCTTCGGAGATGTGAAGAGTGCCGACTTTGAATTCATCTCGAAGTTTTTTCTTTTTGGCTTGAACCGATCGCGTCAACAAGCCACCGACACCGTAGGGTCCTCTGTGAGTTCCTACACATTAATATTAACTCAATTCTCAAATTCTACAGCAAGGAAACGTGCCTGCATTATTATTCAGTGCCCTGCCTTCCCGATTCTCGGCACTTCGCATCTCGGCAGCATGGTGCTTGGCGGCTGCTTTCTCACGCTTCTCCCGTCGCTCGTCATACGTCCGTGGCTTGGGCTGCGCTTCCCAGGCCTCTAGATAGTCGGTGTCTTCCTCTATCTCCGATTCTGTATCAGTCTCCTACAGACATTTGCAGATCAGGAGCATCAGTAAATGGTCGGCCTTCCTCTGCCACGTGACTTGCTCATCCTTTGCCTTCTTCCTACCAGCCTCTCGGAAGCGTGCTGAGTCCAATGTTGGCTGACCCTTTTCAAGAGTGTCAAGCTTCTTCGGCCGACCAACCGGGCGCTGCTCGGTGGATTCCGGAGCGTCAGCATCTTTCTGCTCGGCACCCAGTGCACCTCTCGCATGCTCATCCTCGGCCTCTTTCCTCGCAACTGGGTCTTGTCGCAGGAGAAAATCACATCGGATCGCATGCGTGATGACTTCGGCACTGGACCGGCGGCCTTCTCGACGATGAGAACACCCATCTGCGATGCATATCCAGTATGATTTATTTTTAGTTCGTTTGGCCGAATCAGTGAGCGCGGAGGAAAGGCGGTCAAGCAAAGCATTCGACTGAGGGCCAGGTTTTTTCTGAATGAACAATACATCATAAGCTTCAAATTGGATGTTGAAATGTATAAATGAACCTTGACAGCCTTGCTCCGAACCTGGGCTGGTAGACTAGCTACCAGTTGTTGTAGTAAGCAAGAACCTGTTGATCGCGAGACGGGCTGAGGGATCAAAGAGGCTTCCTGAAACCCGTGAAATGCGCAGCCACTGGCCACCGGCAACGTCGCAGAATTTTGATCCCATCACCGTGCATGTCCGGATTTGGAAGCCCTGCCATTTGGCTACGGCCAGACTCAGTGTAGGCTTAAGGAGCCAATCGGTTAATTGAGAGAAACTGCATTAAACATCATTCTAAATGTATTCTTAGCAACAGATTTTCTGTCCCGCTGACACGGCTCCGAATCGCATATACATCTCATATTTTTAGTGGGAATTCTCGGAAGATTTTACCAAGAATACATGTATAATCGGATAAAACCCTTAATTGCACACGAGTTTGGTCCGGATTGGGGCCGTGCGCCGTGGCAGCGCGTGGTGAGGTGATTTGGATCAGTCTGATCCAGGCGTTGCAAATACAGCCAAACAATCATGTCGCGTTTACTTTCCACTCCACTAAGTACTGCTGAACCTCCCGACACGTAACATGCGAGGGATACCTCATGGCTGCAGGACTGGACTTGCAGCTTGACTGGCATATCGCCAATGCCGTCAAGGAACTGCCGGATTCCCAAGAAACATCTGCATCAGGCATACCCAAGGCCAAGTCAAGCGCAAATGGGTGCAGCAATCGAGACACCTGCTATGCATATCTCAGGGGGGCGATTCCCAGGCATGTAGATATCTTCCACCGTGTCGAGAAAGGACCAGCAGCCCAGTTGAAGAAGCCCCGCCCAAGTCGAGCTCCATGAACGTTGATGACAGGAGATACAACAGTGAGGAAGACTGGTATGGGAGATAGGATGTATTGGCAGTATATATTACATATTTTGGTGATAGTTGATGGCTGCCGCAGGCCGATACTTACATGAGCCGAAGCGGTTGGTCACGAGCCTACTATTTGGCACACATCAACCCATCCCCGAAATCATGTGCCTGCCTCCCATTAAGGAAAAAATTCATTGTGGAGGGTAAGTTTGAGAGAACGGCAGCAGGGCAGAGTTGGCAGAGAAAACATATATCGGGCGTGTGGTACACCGGCTGTTTCTGTTGCTGTGAAAATCATGTACGTCAATACAAGGTGCATGGTTCGAGTCCCATAAGTGTTCTTTTTTTTCTCTTTGTCTTCTTTTGATTTGACGGTGGGGGAAACACCCAACACAGTGGGCCCAGCAGCAAGTGGTCTCCCCCACGTAAGATCTTCATTGAAAGATTCGGATATACCTGCGGCAGACAAAAATAGCCCCACGTAGTGGGTCCTGCGGCGAGCGAAAGCTCCAACCAGTGGGCCCAGCAGACCCCAGCACAACCCTGTTTCACTGGGATTCAGAGGTTGTGTTTCTCAGTCTAGGTATCCTTTGAAAATACTAACAATGCTGTTTCAACTACTCTTGGCCGTGTTCCCTCATAAAGCCGCTAAGGCCGACTCGAGGCAATGCCCGCCATGTACCAATTTTGAGCAAGGTAACCAGCAATTACATAAATCCTTGGACGTTGGACGACTTGGCCGGCGTCGACCAGCTGTGACAACTGCAACTCAGGCCGGATTTCTTTTCTGTTGGAGTTCGGATCCAACACATAATTTCGACTGATCTATGCCTCATCCGTTTCACTCATATCCGACTGTTGAGTTGTTATTTATGAACTTCGGAGATTTTCGCACGAATGGGCCGACATGACAATGACATGAATGAAGGCGTTACATAAAGTATTCCACCATAAACGGTGGAGAATGTCTCGAATTTACCCATGCTGATGCGCTGGCCATTGTTCTTGGTCAAGAATCTGCCAAGGTGGCAAGGCCAATTTATCGAGGCCGTCTAGCATCTCCTGAAAATATTTTGGTCGAATACCGGTAGTGTGCTGCGCCCGCCCAACTGAAAATAACATTTGTAGCGCGCTTTGCGGCAGAGCCCACTAACTGGTCCTGAAGGCATCTATCTCAGTATTGCAATTTTCCAAGCACCTCTGATCTCAGGACTTGACAAGTAACTCGCCGGCTGAACTTTGAAGAAAAACTGCACAATTCAGGCCGTTGAATTGTGTGATTCTGGGCATAACTGAAAAATTCATTTGCTGGTATTGTCCCGAGATTTGGCCGCAAGTGACTAGGTTGCGGTAACTCTAATGGTGCGGGCAGGGTTCAATGTTCAGGAATTGGTTCGAAACTGGACTGAACCAACTCAACAGAGTGCAGGTTCTAGATCACATCAAATGTCGGTTTGGTGTTCTGGTGGTGTGTTATTGAAAAGGGTGTGAATTTTCGGCTTTCTGCCTGTACAACTTTGCCCCTGACTGCAATCAGCAGCAATGCGGACTTTCGCGACATACTTGCTATCCAAGTGTGATATGTATTGATCTGGCAGATATTTTCTTCTCTTCAGCGGAGCCAAAGCACATACTTGAGCTCCAGCAAAGAGAACAAATATGTGAAAAAATCAAGGTTACATAATGTCAACAACTTGCTCAACAACTCTTGAAAAGTTGGACAACCAGTTAGCTTTCTCAACAAATAATTGAAAGGTAACCACAAATAGCCCTCAATGATGCCCAATTCTCGCTCGGTCGACACGTCGACCAGCTCGCATTGGGCTTGGGAACCCCGACTGCGTCGGGGTTTATTTATACAAATTAGATATATAAATAGAGAATGGAGAAAAGTGGGCTTGCGGCAGGCAGCAAGTACTGTAGTGAAAATGTAGAGAGGAATATTAGAGAGTGAACAGATTGAGGTTCCTCCAATACTGTGGCTCTTGATGCATGGACGAGTTGGGAAATGAAATAATGACAAATCACACCAGAGCTTTTAAAGGATTAACGAGCGAGGATCGAACCAATGACCTCTGCATATGCCCAAACAAGACCACATTCTGCATTCGCGAACTGCGGCCACGTACACCCTCTGTCGAGTATAAATGCGCAGCGGCGGCGCTGGGTTGGCAGATGTTGAGGCTGTGTCGCGCGACCCGCGCAGGCAATAAATCCTGACATGTACATATGCGAACTTCTCACTGCGCCACAGGCAAATCAGTTCGCGAACTGCGGCCACGTACACCCTCTGTCGAGTATAAATGCGCAGCGGCGGCGCTGGGTTGGCAGATCTTGAGGCTGCGTCGCGCGACCCGTGGCGGAGTGTCGTGGACTCATGGCAGGAAGAGAAAAGTGATGGTCACATCACTCCGCCATCACAAGACATTGCACTGCCTTCGCAAGCTCTTGCAGTCCGCCCATTAAAGCACGCAAAACCTAATGAAATTCATAAACGCTCATGGTGGCATTTTATTTGAAGCGATTCGGTCAAGAAACGGGCCCAAACAATGGCGGCAATTCTTTTTTGCCGCCACTGTAAATGCACCCTTGATGCGCCCTTGTTTGGGGATGCGAACGCCACCTAGACCGGTAACCGATCTCTCGTATGAAGACAAATATGAACGATTTGTCTTCATACGAGAGATCGTATTTGTCTTCATACGAGAGATCGGTTACCGGTCTAAACGCCACCTCGTCATCCCCCGTGACATGAGCTTTGGAATCACCTGACAGCGTTACAGTTTGCCACGTCATCCCGCAACGCTGTGGTTTGCACCATTACTGCTCGGACACAACACAACATCCCGAGCACTTCCCTTCCCCCGCCAAGCTACCCGGTCATGGACGGCAAAGGTCTCGCGTTCAGGTATATATCGCCCCACAAATCCTGTGAATTCGATGCATTCAGTTTCTGATCTTCTTCACCATAGTTGTTGGTTGAACACGGCATTATATGCAATGCAGCTTGTTGCATGCATGTTTTGCATTACTTGTTCCACTCGCACCGCTCACAAATACGGCTTTTTATCGGCAATCATCAGTGATGCAGTTGGCACAACAGCCGTTGCTGTCAGCTGGAGAAAGGCTGAACTCTGGGCACTACCTGCTATTCTGGTTTCAAACGCCGTCTCAGCGGTGTTTCTTCAGATCTATTTTGTTGTGAGAGTTGTCTCCTTGTTGTTATTGCTTCAATCCAAACTAGAGCAAAGCATTTTTATTGGATAATGTGCGTTCATCATGCTTCAATTTTCTTGTCTCACTCACCATTCCCAGATCCAACAAGAAGATATCAAGTTCCCTCATCATGGCCCTCATGGGGGCGTCCTCACATGTAGGCAAAAATAAAACCCCCATCGAACCAGCATTGATCCCCCCCCCTCCCTCAAAGTTTCTATTGATTATAGTCATATCTGTTACTGGGCCCCCACAGTTTCTGCTACAGAATACCGTGGTGTGCATGGTCCGTCCGTTTCAAATCTGCATTCGTCTGACAACACATATGTAGGCAACATACTCTCTCCATGCACATTTTGTGCCTCTCTACAGTGCTGCCGCCATCGTATGCACCGTCGCAGACCTTCACATAACCTCTGTCACTGTGTGGCTCCTCAGTGGCATTGAGACAAAACAACCCCACATCTCGAGGTTAAAATATTCCCGTCGTTGTTTCGTATTTATTGACCATAGTACGTTCAGCCTGATCCGAGCATTGTGTCTCAATGTGCTGGCCTCAAGTACAGTGGCTGTCACTATAACACTTATGTCGCTGTTATCACTGTTGTTGGGTGGAGTCACCTCCACACGTGCGCTTTTCTCCTCACTGCTAACTGCTCACATCCTCAAGTCTGCTTAGTTTTTGTCACATCCTTCACTGTTACAGGTCGGATATATTCACTAACCACGTCCCTCAATTTCATTGTACATCGCAAAATTAAACATCGCCTGAAGGTCACCACAATGACGGTGATAGATTCTCAAACTAGTCGCAAATCTGGCTTGTCGCTCGAAGCATCACCCCAGGGGTCAGAATTTGCCCCACAGCCGTCCAGGTCAAGTGACTTCTTTGTGATCTGTGTTAATGTACTAAATCTAGATCTACTTATCAGGTTCCATACCGGTGTATGCGCAGCCGGAGGTCCGCAGGGGCTCGGGGACAGTTCGCCAGCGGAAAGCGGGCAATAGTTGCAAACGGTTTCTTGTCTCATTGGGTACGGCCTTCTCTTCACTTGAAAAATTGGAATTGTTGACCTCAGCCTCAGAAGTGTCAAGGTGCTGGCACCAGCCGCGCTGCGAATGCGAGTTCCATGCATCTTACTTTGTCTTGCCATCTTTTGGTTCCTTGCTAAGTTACCACTCTGCTCTGCTCGCCCTTATGCGCTGTATATTACCCCTTTTCTCGAGAATAAGTAGCGGAAAAAAAAAACCGAAATATGTAGGGAATTATTACGTAAAAGTGCACTTTGACCACCATCCATGGTGAGCTCATTTCTATGGAAAGCGAGAGCACCACGCTTGTCTGATGGCTGGTGATTGCCCGATCGGGCAGGCGGACTGATGTCACTGCTATATGGAAGCAGTCCAACATCTGACCACGCTGGGCCTTCTGGCCGGTCTCAAGTCGGTCAACCATGTTTACTACAGTCTGTTTTATGGACTCTAGCATATCCAAATTTCGTCGCTCATACTCTCTGTCTTCTCGTTTGACAGACAACCTACAAAGTCTATTCAACCTTGGCGTGGGCTGAGATGCACGACGCACATGGCATAGAACTTCGATGGCAACTGATGAAACGAGAACAGTTAAGAGGTTAGGTCTCTTGATCCCGCCCTTCACCATTGTTGGCTGCCATATTTTTGAAGTGATGTGTGCCAGTTTGTCCTTCTAAAGCTCAAGTCCTCAAACTTAACTTCGATATAGATGACTGGCAGGGAGAACTTATCCGCCGCCTGCGCCAGGGATACGACTCCCTAATGATCCCAGGAACGGGCTACGGAAAGAGCATAATATTTGAAGCTCTCGCCGCTCTCAATAAATCGAAAATTGTCATTGTGATCTGTCCGCTGAAAGCTCTAGAGAGCCAATCCGCCAGAGAATACCGAGATTCAACCGGCTCACACTACAGGCCCAAATGATGGCAGCGAGACTGAGTCAGGAGATGAAGATGAACCCGACCCGGTGTTTCTCAACGACCTCCTCGATGGACAGCCTGAGGATACCGAAGGAACGGCCGACATGGGTGATGCTGATGAAGAAATACGTGTATCGTTTGATGGATTGGGAAAGCTTGTGCCTATGGGGAATCAATTAGCAGACTATCAGCAATGCGGCAATGAACTAAATCATGTCTGTGTTTGGGATTTCATCTCCCGTGTCGATAGAGTCAGCAAGTCAACTGATCGTCGAAAACACAGATCAACTGTCGAGAATCACGACCAAGAGGATACGGAAACTATGGATTTATTCGACGATGATGCTAGGGATGATAATGGGTGTGATGATTAAAAGATTATGGATCTAGAGGCTCGCAAACGGCCCCGGGTAGCATTGCTCAAGGGCATGATCAAGAGAAAACACACCTCCTCCGAGTTCGCTCACCAGAGGATGTATTGTGCACTCCAGTCCCCAGCGCCGGCAACAGTGGTACAATATCCTTTGCGAGCGAGGTTAGAGTATACCTATCACGATGTCATTGGCAACCACGAGCTCGAGATAGACTCGATTTCCATGCCTGTTTTTGCGGGCATGGAAGCCATGGCCCTGTCAAACGACCGGGTTACGTGTTCAATGGCGCGTGCCGCGCAAGGGAATGATGCGGCGTTTGCGTCGTCCTCCCGTACGTCCGCAAAGGAGGGCGGGGTACACCCAAAAATCTCAACACAAAGTCAAGGTCAGAATTGACTCCGAGTGACGAGCCCAAGAGGAAAAGAGGGAGACCGAGGAAGAATCCGAAGGAATCCCCGGCGTTAAACACCAAGGATCCCCTCCCGATGTAGCGCTGTGTAACTTCGAAATAACATTACGTGAGATAGGTGAGATAGAATGTGGCCCCTTGTTATATAACAAGGGCATGTAAATAACAGGTTCATAACATGATGTCACCGCGCGGAGCGCGGAATTTTTTTGAGGTTTCTAACATGCAAATTACATGTTATTTACATGTTCAATTGGGCGCTTCTGTCTCGGATAGAACCGAATGGTATCAGCCGCCATTTCTTTGGGTTAGCCGTGGGCGCTCACAGGTACAGTTGTGTGTTTCATGAGTTGATTTAATTGTTGTCACGCACGTGCGTGAGTACTATGTATCTTAGTCTCTTATAAACAGACGCTACAACAAAATTTGAGCTCGTACCTCGCTTTGTTGTATATGTATCTCATCCGTGGTGTTGGCACCGGTCCAGGTTAGAGTAAGCCTAGCTATCTAATCCGAGAATTTGGTGCCACATTCCAGGATGAGATAGCTAGTGTGAACACCCGAACCACGCACAAAAATGCTGCATATGGGTTCTTGATGTTTACTCGTGCCAGAAATGATTATTCCCCCAGTTGAACTTGTACACACCGGAATATCGGCCGTGAAAGAGTTGTCCGATAACCGCCTGATTGCTGCTAGATAATCATATGCCGCTTTCTTTGACTCCAGATTGTGCAGTTGGAATTCCTTCAGCAGACTTATAGTGAATGCAGTATGCGGGTCGCGTGTTGTTGCCGGAAAGAGCCTGGCCTGCATAAGCTGCTTGATCTTGTTTGGGTGACCCTCCTGGCAGCCACAGAAAGCCAGAGGACATGTATGGACCCCTTTTGTGTCCACAACCGGGAATAAGGTTTGCCTGCACGGTGCATCACAAGGCCCCCCTCTATGTCCGAGTTGGATGGTGTGTCCGAGTTTTGAAATCTCGTGCCGCACAAAAAACCCTTGGTCAAAGTCCCACACCTCTGCCCAGTGAAACGGATTTCGTATGTGGGCATCCACGAAGCATGCTCGACATGAAATTTGATAATTTGTGCAGTCATAACACTGGACGGTGGCGATCATGTCTGTTCTTCCACAAGTGCAAGGAGAGCCGGTCAAGTCATCCGCCTCATAATCCAGCAGGAGGTTCCCAAGTTCGTCGAATTTCTCCCCAAAGTCTTCCAGGAGCTGGGCATTCTGAAATTGTTATCAGTTTTAATGTTCATGAAGCCAATGTAGTGTCACAAGTACCCTGGTAAGCGGTTTCTCAATGGGTTGGGTGGGTTCTCCGGGAACTGGTAGCAGAGGTTCCTTCATAGTTGGCTTGTACACAGGTATTGGAGGTGATCTCCCAAGTATCGAGGTGGTTCGTGATGACCCCGCATCACCGAAAATCCTGCCCCCAAGTGCTTGTTGGCATTGCTTGAACGTTAGCACGACAGTCGTGTGACCGTGTGCCGAAGTGCCGAGTTGCCGAGTCCCCGCACTTGGCACACCGACCGCCGGTGAGAGAAACCCTTGGAATTCGGGTTTCCAAATAACACAATTTTTTTGGCAGGGGTTTCCATTGAAAGCCGGGTTCCTCAGTAGAATAATCCGGCAGCTACAAGTGGGTGATGCAACATTATTAGAGGCTGGTTCACTGACAGACTGTTCAGATGCTGTAAATTCAGGAAGTGTACATCTCACTCAGCCGCAGATACCCGTAGCAGTAGTGTCGGTTCTGTACATAGAATGCATCGGTGCGTACTTCAAATGGGATGTCGGATCACTCTTCAAAACCTATCCGTTCAGCATTCACGATTCAACGTCGCGCCAGGATCCCGGCTATACCCTTCTTTCAGTCGATTTCACCACATCGGTCCTCCGAGTACGCTCGCAAGGATGTGCCGGCTTCGTATCGATACCAGGCCGCTGTTGTGCCTCATGCGAGTGTCTACATACCTCTATCGCAATTGTGGAAACATGGTCTCGGCAGTTCTTTGGGAAGAGATCCATTGACCGCCTCAACCACGAGCAATTAGCAGCAAAGCTCAAGGCTCTTTCTCGACAGCTCCAAGCGGAGCAGATCAAGGTAGTGTCTCTCCAAAATCATTATCTGCGCTGTCTGATCATTTGCCAGAAAAACAACTACTGGATATCATTGAAAACAGCGCGCAAGAAACTAGATGATTATAAGCGGGTGTTTGAGCTCATATCGATCAACAAAGTTCCGGGCCTCCAGCGACTGCTTTCGAACGCGCATAAAGAAGGCTGGAGTCCGCCGAAAACAGCGGAAAAGGCCCAGCTGGCTATCGACGGCAAATACCATGCCCGGAATTATACCGAGTTCGATAAAGACCTCGCGATCCTCGTCTACGAGCTGGGTGGGGGTGCTGCTCTGTACGCGCTCAATAAGGCCCCGGTAATGCTCCATCCCGCCATACCATCGCCAATATTCGTCGGCAACAGAATCTGCGTATCACCGTTGGCGACGTCAAAATCTCCGATATTCTCGAGAATATCGAGACATTGTTTCGCGACGTTGATCCCGGGGAGTACGGCCGTGTCGGTCATACTCTGTCGCAGGACGAAATCGCCGGTGATGGGCGATTATGCTACCTGGAGGACACTGATGAGATCGGTGGGCTCTGCGAACACGCAACATCGTGCCTCAAAACTTTCAAAATGGGTGCTGATCTAACATCTGTCGAGGATGCGGTCAGAGCCATTCAGGCTGGTGAAGTCCATGTCGGGAAGGAATTCAGTGTTGCTGCCTTCTCCAGGCATGCAGAAACTGATTATAGTGCGAACCAGTCCTGCTAATGCCAACCCGCAAGAAAGGATCTTGGCAGGCGTCCGCCGAGATATTGCATAAGCTCATACAAGCTTGGAAGCTATCCCCTACGGAGAAGCGAAACACGGTCCACTGGATTCAATAGCGTCCGATGGCGATGGAAGAAGAAGAGCCGCCTTATACCTGGTCTGTATGCACAGGCGTCTCGGCCCTAACGATCCACTCTATAAATTCCTTTCTGAGCTGCCCGGCCTGAATTTGTTCACGGGTGACGACTGGGTTACCATGGATTTCGACTACAAAAACTTGTTCAAGCGTACGTGGGGATGGTTGTGTATGTCTACTTCGTTGCTAACAACATTATAGGTCTGTGCACCCTTCTCTGTTCAAAGGAGGGCATGCTCGTTAACGGTGTTGTTATCAACAAGACTCTCCTCGCCCAATGGTTAGAAAAACTGACGGGGCAGGATTGGTCTGACGAGAGCATACATGCTCTTTTGAACCCGAAAGATCCTCAGGATGTTCCCCGGGCCGTGAAGCTTCTGTGTCTCGTCGCGGACTTGCAGCGCCTTGAGGACTCCGAGTTTACACCGTCCGAGAAACACACTCACCGCGCTCTGTCTCTCCTTGGAGAGATGTTTGATGCTCTCGTGGAACCATTCATCAACCCGACACTCTCACTTTCAGAACAGATGATAAACCTTGTTAAATTCACTCACATTGCGTGCGCTCTCTTCGTGAAACACGAGGGTGACTTCGTTCACATCAACTTTACGGAGACCTTCAATGCATGGTCAAAAACACGATATTCAAGATTGCGCGTTCAAAGGTCTGAATCCGAAGCTCAAGGTTTTCCTTTGCCTTCTGGGTGACGACGTCTTGGAAACGCTCTTCAGGAGGTCGAGAATGATTGGGGGGCACTCACTAACATGGCAATCGACGAGTTGCGCCAACGCTTCTGTTCCGCGTTGCGCATGGACAAGATATTCGGGAAATATCCATATTGGAGCGACATGCCCGACGACTTAGATTGGTTCGCAGCCGGAATGTCGACCATATCTCCCCCGGTCAATGGGAGGGTCATCTGACCGCCGACTCGTGCGATATTTCGCAATGTTGGATCATCGCCGTCGGCCTAGCTAAAGCAATCTTGGCAAAATACGGATGTGACATTGATTTTGTGGCCCTTTTCAAGCGTGAGGGCTACGATTTAATGCGCCCACTCAAAGGCGTAAAATATCCCGGTGTTTCAAACGAGGTTGACAGGTCGTTGGTAACTAACTCGCAATCCACAGACGAATCCTCGTCGGGTTCGGCAGGGTTGAATGACCCTCTGACCACCGCTAGAATTCTGGCTTTCGATGCCCAAAAGGCCCTCGAACAGATATTCCTATGTTCACTCGCCCGCTCTGACTGTGAATGTATATATACACCTGTATCAAGTCAGCCTATTTGAGCAACATCTTTCCTTCATTTCGAACGGCGACCTTTATACATCAACAACGACCCTACATTTTCATCAGTTCCATTGCAACTTAAGCTTTCACTCCCCCTTCCCTCGGGTCACGGTACCATTCTGCCCTCATCTTATCCGCATAAGTCTACTCGCATTATCACCATCTAAATCCCTTTAAACAGTGTCCTACTTGAGCCAATAATCCTGCCCATCCCCACCAATGTCTCATTTCAGTTCTCCCTTCCACCGCAACGGCCTCTTACGCACCAAAGAATATGCCGCCTCTTCGCTCTTCCCTTCTGCTTTTAAATTTGTCAAGGCCGGCAAGGATCACACTCTCACTATCGATGTCCCTGGCCCGGTCATCCCAGACGCTCCCGCCCCAGCCGACGCCATCGTTATCGCTATCGGGGTTGTATCTATGCCTCGAGCCAATCGCTGACCTGTTTCAATGATGCCCATTCAGTCGCGGTGAGTGTATGCGCAGCCAGGTCATCGTTCTCTCCAATATACCCGAATATCGCCTTGCGGAAGTCCAATGCACGACCTATACTATAGCCATTAACACCATTGCAGGTGCAGAAAAAAATTGAGACGGACGTAGCATTTGATGTGTCGATGACCAACGGGTTTTCACGTCGAGAATCAATATAAGTACCTTATCGGACCCAGTATTTTTCACTTCTTTCTCCCATTTCTGTCGGCGTTCCGGACTTGATCGAACATGTCGAACGATTTTCCGGAGCTTCGAAATAGTTCAAATGAGTGAATGTTGGTATTTTCAAGGGAATGACACCGAAATACCTTGAACACGGCACAACCAATCATGCTAGTCGGTGTCACGGTATCATTATCAACCCCATCTCCCGTATCACTAGCCTCCTCATCCACTTCCGGACGAACAGACTCTGTTGCTGATTCTTGATACACCGTTCCACGCGATTTCGATTTGGCCCTTTGTGAGCACCCCGATAGCTTCGAGAAGCTGGAAAATTTCGTTAGTCAGGGAACGGAACATCCTCAAACTCGGTACCTTAGGGCCAACAGATGAATGGTATGTGGCATGCACCTCATGCGGGCATCGGTGCATGAGAATTCGATACTTCTCTCCCTGCAGCGGCATTGAAATGCCTCGACCATCGTGTCGTTATTGGTTGCATTGTCCATGACGAAAGCAGTGATCTAAGATTTTTGTTGAGTTTCGGATGAAGGGATTTGTCGAAAGTACTGACCCTGCCAACGAGCCCGAACGTTTCCACTGTCTCCCACACGGTGTGCTCAAGGCATGGGTACCTAAACTTATATCTTTTAGTTATAATATTCAAAACCTGAAATTCTGAGATTAAGCATCTGCCTACTTTGGCATGGGTACCTACACTGGGTTTAGCATGTCACACGTGGCTACTGCTGTTGAAATACTGAGATTAAGCATGTGTGTGTTCACGCTGAAGGCACGGGTACCTACACTAGGTTTTCCATGTCACACATGGCTACTGCTGTTGTGGTCATCCATACCAAGGGCTGGGGAATAAACTTCAAAAACTGAAATACTGAGATTAAGCCTGTGTGTGTTACGTGCCGAAGGCACGGGTTCCTAAACTTGTCTATATATAAAGAGACAGTGACACAGCCACAGGCAATGCCACCGCGTGACAAAACCATGTGACTTTCACGTGAGAACGTGACCGGTGTACGGCGCGATGCGCCGCAACGCTTCCGGAGAATGCCGAAGGCACAAAAAAACGTGATGAAACAACTATGTGACTGGCATATGACCGGCTGACGGCGCGAAGCCCGAGCATGCCGGACGACGCCGAAGGCATTCTCCGTGTGACAAATGTGACCGGTCCGTGATGTACATGCAGTTGCCTTGAGGCTCTTTCTCTCTCCTCCCTCCCCCATTGTGCTCATTGCCCAGGTGTGTAAAACAGTTGTTACACACAATTCCTGTCTCAATTCTTTTTGTTTTCTTAACCTGTCTTAGTCATCTACCCCTATTACCACCGGAATATTCTCAATTTTTGGTGCTCATTGCCCAGGTGTGTTAACAAGAGGTATGCACCGGAAGATGCCGAGACACAGCCTCATAGGTAGGTATGGTAGGGGACGTGACTTCATGACAACTTTGATGCATCGAACTTGCAACCCTAATAGCGAGGTCAGATATTGTTCGAAAACTCTGTTAATGCATATTTGAGCAGCTATTGGTAGCTAGAAGACATTGTATGGGTCAAAAATTTAAAAATCGTAAATCGATTTTTTGAGAGCCGATTTGGCGGGTTTGGGTCACGTGGTGGGTCACGTGTAAGCCAAACAAGCACAACTTCCAGCCCTCGACCTCGCGAACAGGACTATGGCATGCTCCAAACGTTTCAACAGCTTCATTGTGACTTCAAGAACGAGCCGTATCTGCTCGAAAAGGTGCGTGGATTAGATCACAGATTGCTGAACTACCTGCTCAATCCGCCACAGTTGCGCCGCAGATTGGCTGCAGATTATCAAGGAGGTGGGCGACGAGTGTCATTTCCTCCCACCCAGAGCTCAATCCCATTGAGTATTTTGGGGGGTGGTGCAAGAATTATTTCCACGAGCAAAGCAACGGCAAGTTCGAGCATAGGAAGCGGATTCTCCAGGAAGCACTTGACATGTGCCCACTGATATCCGTCTGTCGCTTCTTCCGACGAGTACATCAATATCTTGATATTTATCACCACGGCACAACAGGAGCTGTAGCTGAGTTTGCTGCCAAGATGTACAAGCCGCATTTTTTTTTCTCGTATTTTAAACGGGCTCAAAACACATACTTGAAAATTTTTGCACCTGCCGAGATTTGGCGGGTTGGTCACGTGACTATATACCCAAAGTCCGAAACGTGAAATTTGAATAGAAACATGTTATTTTCCTGTCGTTTGCGCCTACTTTTGGCCCAAAATTTGCAAAATTGCGACTTGACATGAAGTCGCGTCCCCTACCATAGGGTCGGCGACCCCTTATTTCAGTTTTCGGAAAAACTTTTGGAACATCTCAAAAATGTGTTTGGAGACATTCAATTTTTTTTCTCAAGTTTTTCTGGCACAATATACGCTTCGGAACTTGCCTCTTGTCGGCGATCAGTGCTTTTCGACAGCCGCCCAGTCGCCGTAAGCAAGCATGTCACAACAATTACACTGCCTCCGCAAATTTTCGCCCACGTCAAAGCAATCAAGAAGCTCAAAAGAAGTTCGACATCTGCTGCCGCAATGCCGCCGGTTTCTTATTACAACGATCGGCCTCTTAGCAAATCCCTTCCACGACGTCCTACGCTTCTTAAATCCTCTCCCGATGCTGTGGCTTTCAATGTGGTGCGCTGGGGATTCGCCAGTGTGCTACCCTTCCTGCTCGCATTTCTTGGGGAGATTGGAATATTGTCTCTCTTGGTTTCCCGGTTAGGTGTCTATGATCATCAAGCCCCGCTCGAGCTTTTGTATTTCTTCGTCTACTACGTGGTATTCTCGGGATCCGCTTTGCTATTCATAGGTATGCAATCTTCGCGTTACCGTTATCTTACCTTCAACGCTGGCTTTGCATGTGCAGTGTCAATCACATTTCCTCGCATTTATTGATACCATCTCGTCCTCCCTCTGATTTTGGGTCACCGCCGTCATCGCTCGCATTTCTCCTTCATGTCCCCACGTCGGCTGAGAGCACTTTGTGAGAAATCTCCAGACAGCTCTAATCCGTCCTTCACTACATCCATTTCGAGGCTTGTCGAACATCATTCAAAGGCGATTTGTGACAGGTCCCCGGACAGGACAGGGTCTTTGTTTACCATTTTTCTTCTGGGGCTTGTTGATGGTTCCTTAACTGTCTGTACGTCGAGTGCAATTTACTTTGTTGTAATTAATCAATTGATTTCCTGTCAGCGGTCACAGAAAGCACCACGATATGCGCTATCTATCAGCAAATTTACGAACTGGGTCATGTACCTAGTGACGGTCGCAACTACATGTACTTTACTTGCGGCAGACAATGCACTACCTGGCCAGATACTCTAGCCTCGCTCGGAATTGGGCCCCTGACAGACAGGTTCCCAAAGAAGTAATTAGCGGTGCCGCACAGCCACCGGTCCGGCTGATCCGCAATCAAAAGCGCGAAATTGAACTGGGAAAAACATAAATTGTGTTTTTACAAGTTTTGGCCCGGCAGATATGTAGAGTAGGTTCTTCTGGTGCCATTTATGCTACTTACATGACTTTCTGAGAAAAACTGTGTTGTCAGTAATGATTACCAAATTGGACCTTGGACTTGTCACGAAGTTCGGTCCGCCACCATAGCGGAATCGAACTTTCTGTGCCAAAAAGCACGTGATTTTGCTTAGTAAGATAGGTAGGTAGGTTCCCGAAGGGTCTTATCGCAGTTTTCCGACCCTGTGTGGGAAATTTTAAGGGTGCATACCTCTTGTGTGTTAAAAAAAATTGTCTGCTCATTTTCTGTCTCATTATTTCGTTTTTTTTTAGCCTGACTCTTACCCCTGCTATATATCCAATTATTCTGCACACATGAGCAGAATCACACGACAATTCCGCAGGGCATGACGTCCTCAGAATCTTTCCATACCACCGGTAGTAATTATAATATATTATTTTGCATGTTTTGCGGTTTCAAAAAATCACTTTGCCACTACGGCTGCTCTGATGGTTTTATGTGGTCTTCTTGAAGCACCTTGAGCGGAGAGATGATGAGGGAGAATTTCTCGCGCATCAACAACAGCGGCATCATAAAGGGGATGGTCTTGCCGGCACCAGTCCCAGCAATGACAAGGACATCCAGGCCAAGCATGAAGGCCTCAGATACATCCAGTTGCCATTCATATGGTGGCTTCTTGAAGCTCTCCTCGAAGAGACGCGCCAAGTCGCGTCGCGTCGCTGCTGAGTCGTAGCTGGACTTTTTACGCGCTTTGTCGCGTGCCTCCTGAAGAAGGCGTTGTGATAGAGCGGCCCGCTTGACGTGTTCGTCTTCCTGGGCCAATGGATGGGGCAGTTCAGCACCGTGAGGCCGGCGCATCGAAGAGTGTGTGTGCGGATACGTCAAGGGAACGCGCGGCAGACACGGGATCATACTGATAATCAAAGATAGTCACATATGTGACGCCATGGGGGTATCACACTGCGGACTGCCCCAGACGTTCTGGTAGCTATCCCGTCCATCATTTTTTCGCCTTTTCTCGCGTGGCGTGGATCAATCCGGTCCGGGGCGGGATAGCGGACAGAACGGCTGGGTTACCGAGACAGTGAAAATATGAATTTATGTTTTTCATCCTCGGATTTGGCGTTTTTGATTGCGGATCACCCGGACCGGTGGCTGTGCCGCGCCATCAATTGCCCTGCCAGCGCGAGCCACCTCATTGCATTGTACCCAGGATGCCCAGAAAGCCTGGACAGACATCCCATGCACACATCAATCTATCTGCCTCGTTTTCGCTCGACAGTGTGCTCCATGCAAAATCATCCTAAGATCTTATTCCCTCGATACGACTAGATGATTAAACGAGGGAAATCGAGCCATGCTCGAAATTAACTAGCGGCAATGAGACACTCGATCGGCCTCGATTTGACTCGATCCGGCTCGACGGCATTCTAAAGGATAGATTGTTCCCGTGACGGATGCCGTGTTTGGTCACGCCAAGGTCACACGCCGTCATGTCTTGGTCTCTGTGATGGATACCAGCATCGTTGCAACTCAACGATCGTACGTCCCATTTGATTTACCTATTTCATCTCTTATTCTATTTCACCTCTTCCTCTGTCGCAATCCCACCTTCCTTCCTAGATACCATTTGAACTCCCCTCGTTGTGTTGAACACCATACGATACTTATATTTCATATTACGTTTCTATAGTTACTCACATGTATATAAACCGCGGGTACTGGTTGAATACATCATCTTTACACTTCATATCCTCCTGTGCTCTCACGCGCCCTCTGCGACTGCTTAACAGCCTCGCTCTCTGTCTCAAAGGTATAAGTAAACGTTTCGCACTTACTTCTTATCTAGGACACTTCGACCCTTTGGGTATTGACCGGCCAGCGGCCCGTCTACTCATTAGGTTCACGCGCTTAGGGAAGCTTACGGGGTTCTGTGAACTCGTAGATCAACCTAGATCTTTAACATTGGTGGACAAACTGGGAACCCTGTTAATACACCTTCCCTATACATCCATCATTCTTCCGCCAAACTTTGTTCGTCATGGCCACTACTGTCAGAAATAGGACCAAGACGAAAGCAGGTGTCGCTGCTAACCCTCTGGACGACATTATAGGGTCGGGAGAAGCTAATACTGGGTCAGATGGAGAAGAAACTCATCAGGAGGGTCCTTTGGCTGATGTTCATGGTCAGCCGGCAACCTCCTTCAACCCATCCAATCCAGTATCACCCGTTCGATCTGAACACAAGAGTCCTCCCTTGTTCATGGGAAACGCATCGCCCACCCCGAGGATCGACATTAATGTCGGCGATCTCAGCGAGGCGTATCCCTTGGAGGAATATGCAGGACCGGTGCTCACAAATTTTCTTGATGCTGCCAGAAGGGTTGCGAAAGGAACACTTATCCTGCCAACATTCCAGGCATACACAACGATCCTCAAAGGCGATCCTGCAGTCCTCGAGCGTCGCCTGTTGGCCTTGGAATTTGGAGCCAGTGGTTTCGCAAAATGGTTCCTTCTTGAACCAAAGATAGCATCCCGCAAGCTATTTGTCAGCACCTTTCGAAATGAGCTCGCAACTCTCGAAACTGCTATTACATCAGTAGAGGTCGGGCATCTTGTGGACAAAGGAGGCCCAGTCTACCGATTGCAGAAGGCACCATATTGGACATTATGGAAGCAGCTTGATGATCTTCGTAACCGTGCGAAAGCTGCATACGAAGTTTTCAATACCAACATGCCGTCCATGCCTACTTGGGGAAGGAGCGAGGATCCTTTAGCCTTCTACGCGGCAAATGACTATGAAATTCTCGGCATCTGCTACCGCGCTGAAGTGGAGAATTATTTGGTCAATCTTGATCAGCACTTTGACTTCACCACCAACGAGATTCGGTCCCCGGATGAAGAAATTCAAGACTACTACAATGAGTACCGCCGTAGTATCTCGGTGAAGCTAAGAAGGGCTAGTTCTATTCCGGACGATGCCAAAAGCTCTTCGGCCAGTGGATCTTTTGCTCAACTCCATCCTGTATCAACTCCTGTATCGGCTCCGCGTCAACCAAAGAGCAGTTCTCACAGAGCTCGGGTTGAAGAAATCACCGATGAGGATGCGATTAAGAGTGAGGACATTGTACTCCCTCCACACCAAACTGCTGCTTCTCGAGAAGCATTCGGCAAGTCTTCCACCCCACCTTCAAAATTTCACGAAGCCTTCGGACGTATCCGTTTTGATCAGGACATGAAATCTCACCATCAGTCCAAACGCGTCCGCGATCATCTTTCGGAAGGTATCCACCCGGATGGACGAAATCGTGAAATACCACCTCACCTTTCACATTTGGGTTTCTTGATCCCGACTCATGGCTCCCGGCCATCGGAGAGCAGTCATTTGAAACAAACGAGGGTACAGCCCATGGCTTCTGGTGATCCAGATCCGGGAGGTGAGCCAAGCGATTCAGATGACAAGAAAGGCAGGCGCCGTGACAGAAAACCAAGACCTGATCCGAAAGGACCTGGAAAACCCCCGAAAGGCCCCGGCCGTGCGGGCGGTAACCCAGGCGATGATCCATCGAGTTCTGACGATGGAGCTGGAGATCCCAGACGTGGTATACCTAGGAGCAATCGCAGGCCTGCCAAAAGAGCTCAGGATTCTGGAGGATATATCACCGATGAAGCCAAGGATAATGGTCGCTACTTTGACATGCGTCTCAAGGACTCGGATGTTCCGAAATGGGATGGAAATCCTGATACTCTTCTGCGTTGGATTCAGCGGCTGAACCTCATTGCTGAGGACGGACCTAAAGCATGGCAACAGCTTGGGAAAATTGTTCCAAGAGTCCTTACCGGCACTGCTCAAGACTGGTACTTCAGTCTTCCCATTGACTATCAGCGCAAAATTCGAGAGAATTGGGAGAGCATGCGGCAAGCTCTGGCTGACTTCTTCCTGTCCAGCAAGTGGCTTGATAAAACCCGAACAAAGGCATTACGGGCCAGTTATCGCCAAACTGGACATGGGAAGGAAAAACCGAGTGAATATTTCATACGCAAGCGCGAGCTTTTAAATTCGGTTTACTCCTTCGAGGATTCGGCGATCATGTCAGAAGTCATGAATGGTGCACCTCGATCCTGGTGTACAGTCCTGGACACCCAGAAATATCGAAACATTGTGGAATTCCATGCGGCAATTGTCTTCCACGAAGATACGTTACTGGACTTGCCAATGAACAAAGTCGAAGATCATGGGAAGCAGGACTACGTCGATCGTCGGAAACCATTCGAAAAGACCAACCCAACCGCTCGTACTAATCTTGTGGGCACTTCCTCCACATTGCCACCTCCAAAATTCCAATGGATGACAATAATATATCCAAGAAGTCGACTCCCGAGTCCAAAGGTGCTAGACCTTGCCGGCACTGCGGCTCTGGGAAACATTGGGACAATGAATGCAAGCACTCTTTCAAAAGCAATAAATTTGCCAGGACAAACCTTGCTGTGACAACAACGGAGGATATCAGGGCCCAAGAGGATTACGACGAGCTGTACTATGGCTTGGACGAAGTTTCCTCGGCCGAGGAGCAGGATTTTGACCAGCCCCTTCAGTCTACCGGGCCTTCTACCTTTCAAGCCAGCGCTGACTTGAAAAGTGGGGGGGACCATACACCGGCACTGAAGGGGAAGAGCGAGCGTAAAACTCGGAAGAGCGACGGTTGAGGAAGTTGAGGATGAAGAAGACATGCCATTTACTAATTTACACCCTCTCTCACCTTTAGTTATTCTTGAAGAAGTCATACCCACCACTAATATTCGCGACACCAACGCGGAGAATATACCTTTCGATACCCCAAGTCACGAGGATTCTGCCGGCTCATCTCACACTGAAACCGAAGTTGAGGAGAATATACCTCCGGAAAGCCCAAGTCATGACGATTCTCCCGGCTCGTCTCACGCTGAAACTAAACTCGAGGAAGATGATTCTGCAACCTCGACTCAAACGCCAGGTCTTAAACCCGCGTTGAATCGGCGCTCGCGTAGACGGCTGGCCAAGGAGATTGAAGCATGCAACTACCGAGTGGTCAGCTCTTCGGATGCCTGTGCCCTGAAGCCTCTTATTGAGCTCCGGAAGCATATGGCTCGACCACCTGGCAGTTCGTTCCTCGGGTCCAGTGCAACGGAGGCATATGCAACCGTGGGAAGCTTGATCGCGGAACTGATCAAGATCATTGTCGATTCTGGTTCTGACATCACCCTGATATCCCGTAAAGCTTTAAATTCGCTTGCCAACCCACCGAAGATTAAGAAGGGACATCAGGTGGATCTGATCCAAGTCACCGAAACATCATCCATTACAGGCTATGTCACCCTCGACTTGTTCTTTGTTACTGAAGACGGTCCAGTCAAATCAACGTTGACGCCTACGTGGTCGATGGTATGACCACCCCTTCATCCTAGGCAATGACTTCGCCGACCAATATTCAATCTCGATCATTCGCGAAGAAGGCTCGACTTATCTTCAATTTGGAGATTCTGGCCGTAGACTCCCAGTGCAAAATTCCACCTCGCCATCACTGGTTAATGAAAGCGGCCATGCTTTCGAGGTGAAATGCGCTCGAGTCCGTGCAAGGAAGAATTCTAAGCAGGCTACTCACCGCCGGAATCAGAAATTCCGACAACGTTCCCGTAAAAAGGAACGTGATGGTCGTGTCTTCAGCACGGAGCGAGTCGTTATTCCAGCAAAAACCAGCAAATTGGTCAAAGTCTCCACTCATTTTCCAAAAGATTGCGAACAGCTCATTGTGGAAAGACTTCTGAAAAGTTGCGGAAACGTTGACGACATTTATGGGAGTGCAGACACCTTCATCTCTAAAGATAACCCCGCTCTCCATGTTGCGAACTTCTCAGATTTTCCAGTCATCATCTCTGAAGGCCAAATTGTTGGAACTGCCCATAATCCCAGGTCATGGCTTGACAAAGCTTCTAAAATGTCACCTATCCAAAGGCAGCGCGCCGAAGCTCATGCTAATTTAATCCGGCAACTGGTTGAGACCCAGTCTCCCATGGCTGCTGCCACGCCCGTACCTGCTGAGGCCGGTGTAATTCGCTCTGAATCAAACATCACATCAAAAGCTCATCGTAACGCCACCGGAGAAGATGATCCAGGTGCAGAGGATCCAGTCGAGGGAGGGCCAAAAACCGCTGAAGCACCACCGGAATTTATCGAGTCTTCTAAACTCCTGGAGCAGGTAGACATTTCGAAAGCAGTCACTCCTGAGCAACGCAAGATGCTTGAAGAGGTAGTCACCAAGCATGCAAAAGCTTTCGGTATGGATGGAAGATTGGGAACCTACAAGGAAGAAGTTGTTATTCCCCTGAAACCTGGCTCCGAGCCAGTTTCCCTTCCTCCATTCCCCGCTTCGCCAGCCAAACGCGAAGTGATTGACAAGCAAATGGACTCATGGATTGAACTCGGTGTCATAGAACCATCCCGAAGTCCATGGGCTGCGCCAGTATTCACAGTCTGGAGAAATGGCAAACCTCGCATGGTGATTGATCTACGGAAGCTGAATGAGATGGTTGTCGCGGACGAATTTCCCTTACCACGCCAAGAGGATATTCTTCAGACCTTGGAAGGATCACAGTGGTTGACTACCCTAGATGCGCTCGCTGGATTCACTCAGCTCACTATGCACCCAGATTCTGCGGAAAAATTGGCTTTTCGTACTCATCGTGGCCTTTGGCAGTTCAAACGAATGCCCTTTGGCTATCGAAACGGTCCCAGTGTTTTCCAACGGGTCATGAACACGGTTCTTGCACCTTTCCTATGGTTGTTCGCCTTGGTCTACATCGACGACATAGTGGTTTACTCGCGGACCTTCGAGGACCACGTCAAGCACTTGGATGCTGTCTTTGGGGCGATTGCAGAAGCGAATCTGACATTGTCTCCAGCGAAATGTCATCTTGGATATCAGTCCCTGATGCTCCTCGGTCAGAAAGTCTCGAGATTGGGATTATCCACCCACAAGGAAAAGGTGGATGCAATTCAACAGTTGGAGGAACCTAAGAATGTCTCGGAACTTCAGACATTCCTGGGTATGATGGTCTACTTCTCATCCTACATCCCTTTCTACGCATGGATCGCACAACCATTGTTTGGCTTGCTCAAGAAAAAGACTCCGTGGCAATGGACCGAATTGCACAGGGAGGCCTTTGAGCTATGCAAAATGGTGTTAACGAATGCGCCTGTGCGTGGCTACGCAATGCCTGGTCGGCCATATCGAGTCTACTCGGATGCCTGTGATTATGGAGTGGCTGGAATCTTGCAGCAAGTACAGCCTATCAAGATCCGTGATCTGCGCGGTACAAAAATCTATGAGCGACTCGAGAAAGCTTTCAAAGCCAAAGAACGCGTACCTGATCTGGTTGCTCCAATCAAAGGTTTCGATGATATTCCGCCTCAGGTTGAATGGGCCTCGGAATTTGAGGACACAACGGTTTACGTGGAAAGAGTGATTGCGTATTGGTCGCGAGTTCTAAAATCGCCCCGAACGCAACTATTCTCCCACTGAGCGTGAGGCTCTTGCTCTCAAGGAAGCCCTCATCAAGTTTCAAGCTTTTCTCGAAGGCGAAAAAATTGCGGCCGTTACCGACCATGCCGCGCTCACCTGGAGTCGAACATTCCAGAATGTCAATCGGCGACTTCTTACTTGGGGAACAATATTTGCGGCATATCCAGATCTGAAGATCATTCACCGTGCTGGTCGAGTTCATTCCAATGTAGACCCAGTCTCTCGTCTGCGACGACGAGTGCCAATGCAGGTTGGCCCTGAGTCAGATGAATCACCGCTGTTGACTTTGGCAGCTTGTGATCCGTTGCGGAACATGTACGACGAGCTGGGGCCACGCTTCGAGGAACGCTTGCTGTCCGTTGCGGATAAAGTGCTAAAAATCTTGAGGATCCTGAGGAACTAGACCTGTTCCATGCAGACGTGAATTTGGGTGATGGGCTTGTTGGAGATGATGTTGGGATAACGTCGCGCGCATACAACATCCTGGTCAGCCTCTCGGCGGAAGAAAAGGCCGAATGGTTGAACGGTTATGAAAAGGATGGGCATTATTCCAATGTGCTGAAGGCATGGAGGAAAGAAACCGACTGGAATAATCCCACATTCCCTCAATATCAACTTGCCGATGACGGACTTCTTTATTTCGAAGATTGGAACGGCAACAACCGTCTCTGTGTCCCAGAAACTCTGCGCACCAAAATCGTCTCAGAAATTCACGATGGCCTCACCGAAGGAGCTCATGCAGGATATCATCGGACCTATAATCGTCTTGCGTCGACTTACTACTGGCCACGGATGTCACGGACTATCAAACAGTACACCTGCACCTGCGACATCTGTCAGAAAACAAAGCCAAGAAAACATGCTCCATTTGGTCTACTTCAACCAATCCCAATTCCCTCGCAGCCATTTGAAGTCGTGACCATGGACTTCATAACGGAGTTGCCAATGTCCGACGACTGCGATGCAATGTTGGTTATTGTCTGCAAACTAACCAAGTACGGAATTTTTATTCCATGTAAGACAAATATCAACGAAGTGGAGACGTCACTATTATTCTGGGAACATGTGGTCGCACACTACGGACTACCCCTACAAATCATCTCGGACAGGGATTCTCGCTGGCGTCATTTATTCTGGGAAGAGCTAACTCGTTTAATGGGTTCTAAAAGGGCGTTGACGACATCCTATCACCCGCAAGCCGATGGACAAACAGAAATTCTGAACCAATTCATCGAAACGGCCCTGCGCGCATTTATAGGCTCAAAGACGGAGTGGAAAGGCTTTGTATCCGCACTTGCATTGTCCTACAATACCACTCCGCATTCGAGCTCAGGATTCTCTCCGGCGTACTTATTGCGCGGTTTCCAACCAAGAACAGCAACATTGTTGACTGGGATGGAACCTGTGAGCCGAGAAGTCGACGCTGGGGGGGATGGGAACAGCGGATCAAATCTGGAAGCAAAGATCACCGCTGTCAAAACCGCCGATCCTGTCAATCACGCAGATCAAGCCAAAATTTCAAACCAAGCCGTCGACTCTCGCCCCATTGCCGATTCCCGAGCTGGAGCAATGATAGAACAGTTTGAATCCCTGCGATCTCGGGCCAAAGAATCTCTACTCCTGGCACAGGTCTTTCAACGCCGTGCTTACAATAAAGGACACATTCTCAAAGAGTTTGAGGAAGGAGATCTAGTGGTTATCAACCCGCATTCTCTCAAACTCCTACGTGAAGAGAAAGGTCGAGGGAAGAAATTGCTTCTCAAATATGATGGACCATTCGAGATCAGTGGAAAACTCAGCCCGGTAACGTATCGGCTGCGTTTACCCATTTCATATGGAATTCATCCCATCATCAACATTGCTCACTTGGAACCCTACAACGCATCACCTCCTGAACTGGGCGATCGTCCCACTCGATCCATCAATCGAGACGATTTTGACAAGCTCCCTGAGGTCGAAATCGAGCGAGTTATCGCAGAAAGATGGCGCAAAATCCGTGGTAGACGAGTTCAACAGTTCAAAGTCCGTTGGAAAGGATTCGGACCAGAAGACGATGAATGGTTGACAAAGCGGGGGCTTCGCAACGCCCTGAGGTCCTTGGCGCATGGATTGATGGTCAACGAATTAATTCAGGCGACTTGACTCGGGAACCCGTCACCCCTAAAAACTGAATTGTCTCCTTCGTGATCTGGAAACGGCTTGTCTCATTTATACCCCTTCCTCCCTTCCTGACTCCCGCAATTCTTTCAACTCATTCATTACTTTCAAAGATCGCTCTCTCACTATGTCTATCGCTGGCGACGACTCTCTTCCCTGTTTCCCAAATCCCTTCTTCTCCCAAAGCGATGTTTCCCAGAGCCCTGATGGGAAAATCCTAATTGACATCTCACGCGAGACGCCGCCCCCTCCTTTCTCACCTGGGTTGGAAGCGGAGCTCTTTGGCGATGAGTCGAGCGATACTTCGGGCGAGGAGGACTATATTCCGCCTCCCCTAATCCCTCCGGACCATCCTCATACCATTGCCAATGTCTTGGCCCTGACACTCCGTATCCCGTTGCACGACCTTCTTTCAACAAACTTTGGATCGCTTCTTTCGGGGATGACGCATAACGGGACGTACGTGCGTCCTTCCAACACTTACAAACGCCTTCCGAATGGGGCCTTTGCATTACGACGCCACTATCGCCTCCACATCACCGAGCGTCTCATTTCCTGTGCCGGTCTCATTTCCACGGCACTCAACAATCGGGTTGTTGATGGACCCGGCTTCATCCCCGAGGCGATTCCAGTCACTGTGCCTACTGCTGCATTGGATGAATCTCGCATTCCCTTCCCTGCCATTCTCGTCTTCCTTTCGAGAGGTTGGACTCTGGAAGAGCGCGAGTTTGACACCCAGGAGGAAGTCGAGAGCCTTGTCGACGACTTTCTGGAAGCGCTCCGCCTCGGAATTGCGATCTTTGGGAAGATTATGGTGGTGACAAAGCGGTTGGGAGTGAATTCGGTGTGCAATCCGGGTGCGGGAATTGAGATGGGGAAGGAGGAATTTCTAGAGCGCGCGGGTCGGCTGGATTACGTGGGTGAGCAGATCGAACTTTGGCTCGATCAGATGATCTTCAGCAATCCGTACATTCGCCGCTCTGACGACGCTTGCGCACGTCTATTCACCACCCAAATTTTCTCCGTCTTCATCACGCTCGAGCTCAACAACAAGGTAGCTCTTGTGCCTCGCGTGGCGCCCGGAGTCGTGCACGATGGACACACTCATCGTATCCACACCAATGCCGAGACCTTCGGACAACAGCTGGCGATGTGGGGATTCTAACGGTGACCGCACGCTCGTTGAGTGGGGGGGATATGTGATGGATACCAGCATCGTTGCAACTCAACGATCGTACGTCCCATTTGATTTACCTATTTCATCTCTTATTCTATTTCACCTCTTCCTCTGTCGCAATCCCACCTTCCTTCCTAGATACCATTTGAACTCCCCTCGTTGTGTTGAACACCATACGATACTTATATTTCATATTACGTTTCTATAGTTACTCACATGTATATAAACCGCGGGTACTGGTTGAATACATCATCTTTACACTTCATATCCTCCTGTGCTCTCACGCGCCCTCTGCGACTGCTTAACAGCCTCGCTCTCTGTCTCAAAGGTATAAGTAAACGTTTCGCACTTACTTCTTATCTAGGACACTTCGACCCTTTGGGTATTGACCGGCCAGCGGCCCGTCTACTCATTAGGTTCACGCGCTTAGGGAAGCTTACGGGGTTCTGTGAACTCGTAGATCAACCTAGATCTTTAACAGTCTCTTCCACCATACTCTCCATCCGCCCAGGCTCCCTCTTATTCAGCTGAGCCTGCATCTAATGAGCTAGTCCTGTGTGCGCAACCATCCCGCGTTCGGACTGGTGCGCCGACTGGGGTTTACATCAAGAAATCCAACCACGGCACTGTGATACTCTGGGGCCAGGATTAGGGTAGGCTCGTGTCCAGCCGTTATCGTGGGGGAGTATTGACGAGCAAGCAAAGTAATACTTACTATAACGGCTGGAAGCACTTAGCCGTAGATTGATGGATAATTCTAATCAGCAACCCCCGTAGTCGCTGTACGGGGGGTTGCTGAATAGAATTTTCTAATCAGCAACCCCCACGTGATACTCTCGGGTAACAGTGCCGAGGGGTATTGATACTCCGCTCTGATGCTGTGTTCCGCCTACCTTAGGTGGTGCTTGATGCGGCGTTTGCGAGGAGTATATACGAAGCGAGAACATATATAAATAGAATGCCGAGGGATCCGAGCGATGGCCGCATGATGACACCTCGGCTAACGTTTAACAGTCAGGTGCTGCCCCCATGCAGCTTCGGCCAAGCTTGAGCCGAGGCATGGGAGTATCTGTCACCAAATCTGTCTGCTACATGTCACCATGCCAAAGGTATTGCCTCTATATTCAAATACATCCTTTAAGTTAAGTTCTGACAAATGAAATAGGCAGACACTACTACAGGGACCAACCGCATGGGCCTGCACCTGATCCCCCTTATTGAGCGGGCTGCTACAGAGAACTTGACCGATGTTGAGCAGGATAAAATCCAGAAATGGATTGAAAATCGGAACCCTGACAAGCTCAACGTAAAAAGGCTTGAGGCCATCTATCAAAAGATAGTAAACAACATACGGCTAACTCAAGCGGATGTGGCCTTTTTTATGTCTGGCGCTCCTTGCACACGCTCGAGTTCTAGGCCCCCCCCCATATCTCCCTCCACCCCTAAAACTGGTACACATTTGTTGTCCATGATTTCTGCAATTGACAACGATGCCGGCCAAACTGAACCATTCCTTGGGTCACTTGGTTCCTTTGCTGGCACTACCGGTGACCTCTTTACGGTACCAAAAATATTTTTGTCTGTTTCTTTACTCATTTATATATTGCAGGTTGTGCCGAAAGCGATCATGTTTATTGACAGTGAACAAAAAAAAACACCCCTGTACAGCGGGATCCCGTTCAAACCTTTCGGCACCCTTCCAGGCCTTATCTTTTGCAAGCCACAGCGCGCTTTCACCATCGCACTGGCTGTATGGCCGGCGAATCCAGTTGGAAGGTCTGTTGCAGAATGGGCCAACGACCCCATGCACTGAAATGTCATGGTTTTGATCCACGCCCCCAAAATTCCTGGACAACGCGGTCCTGGGAAAGTCCTTCTGATCTGCAAGCCCAATATCACCGAGGTTGAGGAGAGGGAGAGGAAGGCTGACAAAATCTTCAGCTCCTGCATGGTCGAATTTATCAACGCCATTCATTCGAGATTCACTGAGGTCTGGGTCAATCATGAGCGCAGGGAGTGCAACGAGACCGGGATTTGTCTTCGTCTGGTGTTGAAGTGGATGGTGGAGATGGTTGCTGCAGGGAAGGATGGTTTGAACATCGAGAGGAATGATGAGCACAAAATTACAGGCATTAAAGGGTTCCATCGCATAGAGATGTAGTTAGCAAAAGAATTGTCTTCGGTCAAGTTTTCAGTAACATCTCGAAGCAAAATACAGGAAAACAAAATTCCCCGAGGAAGAAAATCAATATCCTGACCTCAAACCTCGCTGTATTTTCTTATAGACCGAGAAACCCAAGGATATACACACATGGAGAGTGGAAACAGATTCAAAAAAAGTGAGCATTGAATATAAACTGTGATAGTAAATCAACTGTACCACGACACTGTCGCAATGCATTGGACCTAATTGCTCACCATATTTCCTGTTTGTGTACAGTAATCATTCAGGGCAATTTGCCTAACTTCAAAAACCGACTCAGAAAAACTGAGCATTGGATAGGAACCCTAGTAACAATTAAATGTAGAAAAGCAGTCAATGTATCAGCTGTTGATCAAAGCCTGCTATTTTATTTTGAAACTGCAGTTCCAACCAGTAATAATGTCTCTGAAGTCATCCACTTTAGTAAAAAAAGTGAGGAACATGTTTGAGGCCTCGTAATAAAAAATTAGGCTTGAATCAATCTTACTTTCCTAATCGGGATGGCGGCATTCATGTTCCTACTTGCCTGATCAGGACTTCACTCGGTTTTCAACACCAAAATCATAACCAAAAAATGTTATCAATATTAACGCACTAAGGTATTATGTATGTAGTACTTGAACAAAACGACAGTTGACAGTATGATATAATGAAGGAAAAATAAAGAGTGTTTAAGGACGGTAAATGTCTGATACGAGGGGTACATGGGATGATCTCCAGCAATAGCCTTGAACGTGCTATCCATGATGTCCGAGCTGAGAGCACCAGGGTAGTCAAATTCCGATTGACACTGGTTGAGCATTTCAATTTTTTCACCTTCTTTTTCAGTGAAAAATGTTGTTTATTTTTCAGACATTTTTCACTGAAAAAGAAGGTGAAAATTTTTAAACTTTTTCAGCACTTTCTCGATTCAAGGTGAAAAATTCGAAATAAAATAAGAAAGTGATGAAAATGTTTTGAAATTTTCACCTGCTTTTTCAGTGAAAAATGTGTGAAAAATACACGACATTTTTCACTGAAAAAGAAGGTGAAAATTTTGAAATGTTCAACCAGTGTGAGGCTCTGGATAAGGAGTTAGGGGCTGGAGACCAGGAAAGAGATCCAAAGCTGGCATTTGCGATGGGAGTGAGGAATTGGGTAAGCCCTTTATTTTCCATTGTAATTCATAACTGACACATGTCAAGACCGAGTATGCTATTCAACGGAATGAAGTTGAGCAAGGGTACCAATGGCAAGGTGACGAACAACAAGTATGCTTCTTCTTACCGCTTGGTGTGCCTCTATTAAACTTGTCACCCATAGCACGCTATGAACAACTTTACCAATGATACAGCCTATATGGAAACCCAGTGGCTGCTTCGACTTATACAAAATCAAGGGCTTGTTCCAGTTCATTTGGTTAAAGTCACTCACATGAGCGCCGGTGCAATCCACATTATTGCCATCCTACCTGATGGAAGATATGTTTTCACAGCAAGGTCACTGGCTGCAGGTTCGGTTTCCAACCCGGTTGCTGTGGTACCAAGGGGACCAGAGCCAACCCCACCAACACAAACCATTCCGCAGCGCAGAGTTTATCATGAACTCCAAGCAGATTTGCGGTCGATGATGAGTGGAATTCAGACTCAAGAGCAGTTGGATGATCTCTGGGAACGCCTCGGGCAAATTGGGTAAGTTTTTGATCATTTTTTTACATGTCTTGCGCTTACTCAGAGGCGGCCTCCCAGATGCGACATGGACGACCAGGCAAGACGTGACACACTCCAAGATCCTCCCACAATTTCACGGAAAGGACGTCCATTGACTAAGCGGCTTACCAGGGCGAGAGAGGGATGTCCTGTTATATACCGAGCCGAAGAACTCAGGACCGGAGTGACTGGAGTGACCGGAGGATCGGAGGACCGGAAGATCTCCGGGGCTGTATACGGAAGGATCACAACACCACAGGAAGGTAAGGGTGAGTGACTACCTTGACCGGCAGGTAATCCGAGGAGGGGACAGGAGTCAGAGTACCAGAGGGGAGTAGAGAATGCAAGGGCGACTCAGTGCGAGGAGAAAAGCCAAGCAACGTTAATTATCAATCTGATGTACAAGACGTATCAAAGTGATATATATACTAAGTAGCTAATTGTATTCCCAAATAGGAAGGAGGGTGGTTCTTGACAATAAGACAAGTCAGGTGGGCTGATGGGAAGTCGTAGGACAATAAGAAAGAAGACAAGAAGACGGATAAACGGGAAACGCTCAGTAATCCTTCATTGCGTAAAAACCTGATTCGTCCGGATGACCGGGTGGCTCCGGTCAACGACCAGAGCCTAGAGATGACCGGAGGTGCCAGAACAGCCGGAAGAGAGTCAGTCGACAGAGGGAGGCTGCATGGATATAACACGTCCACAGGGTGGTGGTGGTACTGGAAATGCACCTCGCATTGGAGGTTCCCAATGACTTTGTTCGCAGTGCCATAAATCTGGTCATACGCGCCCGCGGTGCCCTTTGGAGGGAGCAGCATAGATTTTTAGATCATTACTTATTGGACTACTCAAATTCATCCTGCAAACGGGTTAAACATTGCTTAACGGTTGCTGAAGCCTCAAGGGATATGAAAGGTCGAGTATTGTAAGTACAAGTAAATGATCAGCCGATAACAGAGCCCTCCGGGCCGAAGCTGGTGTTGGAATGATATATATTTTTAGAACAGAGAGCGTTGAAGACTTGGTCGAGTTGACTAAGCGACTCGACCAAGTCTTTAACGTTGTCTGGTCGTCATGTGATATATTGCGGGGATGGCCGGCCGGAGTTTAAAGGCTTCGGACATAGGCGTGCCGCTCGTCGCAACACTGGCAGACCGGCAGCTGTGATCCGATGACTTCCAAGCGGGGGGTTGCTGAATAGCAAAGTTTACATGGGGGTTGCTGAATAGCGGCAACCCCCGTACAACAAAGTACGGGGGTTGCTGATTAGAATTATCCTAGATTGATAGATGGATATTTCAAACTCCGACTATACCATATTAAGACTTACCGCCGACGGTCCGAGCCCCGATCAACGCCATCTCCCCCCTATCTTGTATCGCGATTATCGCCAGACTATTGCCTTGCTCTCTCTCCATGCACTGCCCGCTCAATCCAAGGTCCAGCAACCTCCTGTGAACAATCCTGGACCTCCCCAAGTACACAAACCCGTTCGAAAATATAAAGCGGAGGAGATTAGCATTGATCTTCTTGTGGCGCGTGCTCACGAAATCCTTTGCGCAAAGCCGTTCCGCCACTGTCAGTGAGGACCAGCGTCACTGTGCGACACGATGAGGGAAAAAAGAGTGATGGTGCTGATCGGGCTTCGGACGCTTCGGACCATCGGCGGTAAGTCTTAATATGGTATAGTCGGAGTTTGAAATTTCCATCTATCGATCTACGGCTAAGTGCTTCCAGCCGTTATAGTACACAATACTTTGCTTGCTCGTCATTGTGCGCGCACTATAACGGCTGGACACGAGCCTAGGATTAGGGCTTCCATCCGTCCGGCTTTGCGACGGGTCGACGGGCCGTCACGACGGGACGGGACCCGTCCGTTCAGTACTTCAGTGTCAGGTTTAGACGGCCGGGTACGGGACGGGTGGACCCGTCAACGGGGCACCCGTTACCCGTCCGTCGACGGGTTGACGGGTCAACCAAAGACAGGGTCAACCAACGACGGTAGGTAGAATATAACTAAAAGGAAAATGGTAAATTCTAAACAGGACATTTTCTGTGTCTATCTGGGGCAACTAGGGACGACGGAGTTCTGTGGCGCATAGGGAAGGCGGCGATTACGGCAGGCTTTCCATCCATCCGCCAGGATGAATTTCAACTCTGGGAGTAATTTTGTGCTTCCCCAGCTGGAATATAACTGAAAGGAAACTGACAAATTCTGAACAGGACATTTCTGTGTCTTTTGTGTCAAAATCCCACAACACCTTGCTTTACTCTCAATTTACCCGTCAAAAACGGCCGTCACCCGTCGACGGACGGGACCCGTCCGTCGCGCTACCTTGGAGATGATCTTGACGGACGGGTGGGCCCGTCCCGTGCTCAGCGACGGCCGTTTTTGCGATGGCCGTCCCGTCGGACGGACGGGTGCAAGCCCTAGCCAGGATGAAAATGCGGAGCTCCCGACTTATCGTCGTCAGGCATCCATCAGCGGTCTCGTACTTCTGGAAAGCTGCGAATCGGTGTCAGAAGTCACAATAGCGGCAGGTGGTGCTTTCCATCCAGCGTTCCGCTACTACATAGTACCCAGGTTAAAGGTGAACTAGACGTCATTCTTACAGAGGGCGCCTCGATCACCAGCATCGTGGTTCACGACCGCTACAGTAACTCTGCGATTTTTTCGCCTAAGTAGGCAGAAAGCCTAAAATGTACACTCTGTAACTTTATAGTGTATATGCAAACATAGCCTTGCTTGTGAATACTCATGCGAGTATTGGAATGGGTGTACCGCCGGGTCTCCTACAACAATTTGTGACTCCTACTGATGTCGACGTGCTCCATTCCAAAGGAGAAAGCTTGCGATCTGGGATGAGGCACCCAGCCATGCCGCCTTTCTTGATCACTGCCGTCGACGACGCTGACGGTGTCAGGCAAAACAAAGGTAGATAAAATACAAATAAAATTAGTGAAAGTAATACATGTGCGCCCATCCCGCCCACCTCCGGTGTCGAGATGAGGCTTTTCACAAAATTCAAGGAAAACAGAGAGAGAATCGGGAGAAACCGTAGAAGTAGTGAGCTCCCATGCCCTCGCGCGTCGTCGGAGCGCCATAAGCACGACCGACGCGCCTCGGCTTTCCCGGCCCTCCGTCAAAAAGTGCGTAAAGTCTGCAAAAAAGGAAGGTAATTGGGTGCGCACATCCCACCGCTACGCGCCATCAACGCGCTTGACTCTTCCTCCTCTCGACTGAAAAGTGACCGAAAAATCTTGGTAAAATATGCGAAAAAGAAAGAAAAATCAGAGGGGTCGGGCTAAATACACATCCCGCCGCCGCGCGACTGAAAAGTAACCGAAAAATCTTCATAAAATCTGCAAAAGGAAGAAAATCAGAGGAGTCAGGTATGCGCATCCCGCCATTGCGCGCCATCGGTGCGCCCGAGTCGCAGAAATGTTGAGAACTCTGTTACTGAAGTCGTCTCGGAGTTTCTTCGACTTTTCTTGAATGCTTCGCTTGGAGGGGCCACCAACATTGTATGAACCTCTTTTCTTGCCTGAGAACAATAAAATAAGCCGGATCCAACACGAAAAAAAAAGACTCACCCTTCTGGAATTCACGGGTGAGTCCGAGCTTCTGGAAGATCTGGAGGTTCCGCCCGAGCAGCTCGAGAAGGATGCCAGATCGCGCGAAGGAGATGCGGCTGTTGACTCAATTGTCGCTGCCGACGATATTGCAGACTGGGTGGACACGGTCTTGGATGACGCTGCTTCTAAAGAGCCCGCTGAGCTTGAAGCTTTGGCAGTCACGTCCCTTGAAACCGCGCGCAAAGAGCAGCATTATCGCAACACTGTTCTGTTTGCAGCTCTGGCGGATTTTTACCGCTGGTTGCCTCGGATGGGACGTCTCAGAGCTGCATTAAGAGTCGCAAAAAATCATGGCCGTGGCCCTGCATTTCGGCGCGTGCTCTGTGCACAGGCTCGGTTTTTTGAGGCCAATGGGGCACTTACACCGGGTTATCAAGGACGGCGGGAAAAGCACAATGGCCTGCTCGATGACGAAGGTTTCTACATGGGTGTCCAGAGGTGGCTTCGCACTCTCGACATTGGAACGGTAAGTTGTCACGCGCAATGTCCCACACAATAACTAATATCTCCACTCAGGTCAACCCGACATTATTGCAGCGGCATGTTAATTCAACATTACTGCCTTCACTATCGGTCAAGAAGACGACTGTGAGCATTCGGCACTGCCAGCGCTGGCTGTGGAAACTAGGATACCGCCGCAAACGACACCACATCGGGGTCTACTGGGATGGTCATGAGCGCAAAGATGTCAAGAAGCGACGTAAAGCTTATCTCGCCGAGCTCCAAGCATTCGAGCATCTCAGGGCGGTCTATTTGGAGCCCCAGATGCTGGAGGTCCTGGAACTCAATGACGGGGAGGTTGAGCATGTGGTTATTAAGCACGACGAGAGCACTTTGCATTCCAACGATTATCAGAATAATCACTATTGGCTGAAAGAAGGCGAACAGGTGCTAAAGAAGAAGGGACGCGGCCGTCTTATTATGGTATCGGGTTTCCTCTGCGAACGCTTCGGACTCCTCGCCCTCCCGGAGGACATGGTTGCCGAGAACGAGAAGTTGGCAGCGGAGCTCCAGTTAGCTGTTATGGACTCGACCACGGTGATTTATCCCGACAACAAACCAGGCGGCGATGTTTACTGGAATATGGAGCAAATGATTGCCCAAGTAAGTTGTCCTCTGCCACATTTTGAATTGCACCTCGCTCATCTCTAAAACCTTGTAAGTCTGGCACTTACAGCAGTGGACGAAACCCGGTCCAATTATTACTAACCATCAATGATGGCTGATCCCAGTATTTAAACCTTTGATGTCACATGTTCTTCTTCATCTTGTCTTTCATTTACACTACGACAATCTAGGTTATTATTTCTTTTCATGTATTCCGATCTTGTCTTTCATTTACACTACGACAATCTAGATCACTGTTCCTGTCTTTCTGTCTGAATCAGTGAGGACGCATCGCCAGCGTCCTTTCACTTTTTTTTGACAACAAACACATACCCACTGGTGCTTTGGACAGCCTCCTCACTGTCTCAGCACACTCCAAGCAGCCTCCACACTGTCTCGCCGCACTCCATCCACTCCTACTCCCCTTCGCACCAGGCAGTGGGCTCGAAATCACCCATCTGTCACCACAGCGCCCACCCCAGTCCCCCACAGATCCTTGTCACTTTCCTCGCTGTCAAATCCGACTTCTGACAGTGACAACGACATCGACTTTGACAATGACATCGACTTTGACAACGACAGTGACAGCGACTTTGACAACAACGTTGACAGCTCCATCATGACACCTCCGATCAACAAACCTGTGCTGGCAACCATCACTCATCTTAAGCCTGATCGTTGCCCTATTCTGGAAGCTGGTGTTATCACTCCCGAGATTCTCTATCTGTGGCGCCGTGCTTGTCAGAAATATCTGAAGAACTGCAAGGAGCGTACTGCTGATGACTTGGTTAGCTTTGTAGCAGACGAGATGCGCGAGCCTATCTTGGAGAAGTGGTGCATGGCTAGCCAGACCCGCATAGACACTCTGAAGCTGGATGCCTATATCACAGAGCTTGGATCTCTGGTCTTGGAGAAGGGATGGGAAGGAAAGATGCGCTGCAAGGTGCTAGGTGCAAAGATGGCAATAGGCCAGAAGTTCGCAGACTGGGCATACGACATCCAGAATGTCAACGCTATTCTCTCACAGGCTGCACCAACCTTTGCTATTGCCAACCCAGAGTTGAAGAACATCCTTGATGCTGGCCTTACAGAGACTCTTCAGGCAGATCTTGATACAGAGCCTGTTCTCTCCACAGAACTCAATGCTTGGATCTCTGAGGTCAAGGGACGTGATGATCGTCTCAAATTCGAAACTGGACGCATGCAGGAGCTTATCGATGCTCAGCCTGCAAAATCGACTCCAAAGGGGAAACCCTCCTTAGCAGATCGCCTTTCCTCACCGAAGCCATCTCTGGCATCGAGGCTTACTGCACCTCCTCCAAAGGACACCATTCTGAAATGTCCACCTCTGACAGATGCAGAGAAGGTTCTCCTTGATCTTCATGATGGCTGTCGCCGTTGCCGCAAATTTTCCATTGGGCACCGTACACTTAATTGTGATGGTGACTTCCCAGATGCTGCTACCTACCGTACCCTCACACAGGCAGATGCTATAGCCCAAGCTGCTGCCCGTGGGAAGACTCTCAAGGCGAAGCGTGAGCCAGCTGCCGCTGCTCGCGCCTCCAAGAATATTCTTGCTGCAGAATATGACGAGTCTGATTCTGACTGTGATGGGTGTGTTCTGCCCCCTTTGACTGTGCCCCACTCTATGCCCATGTCACCCTTTCTGGTCCTTCTGTCTCTGAATTTCCTGTTCCTGTTCGCTCATTGCTGGATATTGGTTGCCCCTCCATAGTTATTAGCGACAAGCTTGTCCAAAAGCTTGGCCTTCGACGATTTCCTCTTCCCGCTGAAGAGGATAATCTCTCATCATTATCGGAATCACCATTGAGCTGCAGGGAATTTGTGAAGTTGAAGGTGTTATCAGCAGATGGGAATTGGTCTTCTGGGGTTATCAGAGCTAAGGTTAATGTTGGATTATGTATACCATTGATATTGGGAATGCCGTTTCTATCTGGGGAACATATTCTCATTGACTCTGCATGCCGAACTGCAGTTGATAAGCGCACTGGCTTTGATCTACTCAATAATCCAACTCATCCACCTCGTCAATGGGCACCTGAATGGGTTACACCAGCCCCCACTCCAAAGAAGCCGAAGCGGAAGCATGTGTTATCTGAACCTGTTCCATTTGGCTCAAGCGACCTCCTGCCTATCAGTGTTATGTTACAGGTCAAAAATCGCATTGATGAGCTTGACTTCCAGAAGCTTCTCAAAGATGAGGATAACCGTCTGAAAACTAAGCATGCCGATGTTTTCCCTCTCCGTTTACCAGATAATACTGCTGATCTCCCTGGTGATATACTACACCGTATCCGACTGAAAAACCCTTCAATCACTGTGAAGGGTAAAACATACCAACCTGCACGGAAAAATCTGGAGTCATGGAAACGAATGCTCGATGATCATCTTGCTGCTGGTCGGATGCGTCCATCTTCTTCAGAATATTCTTCACCTGCATTTGTAGTCCCAAAATATACAGGAGGAGTTCCAGATCCCTCTGTTGATCCTCGTTGGGTCAATGACTACAGGGTACTGAACAAGAATACGATCCGAGATACATTTCCCCTCCCACGAATTGATGATATCCTCGCAGATTGTGGTAGAGGGAAAATCTTTGGCAAAATGGATATGACAAACAGTTTCTTCCAGACTCGGGTCCATCCAGACGATGTCCATTTTACTGCAGTTCGAACTCCATGGGGACTATATGAGTGGCTGGTAATGCCTCAAGGAGGTTGCAATGCTCCCTCAACTCATCAGAGACGTGTTACAGAAGCCTTGCGTCACTTGATTGGGAAAATCTGCCATGTCTATGTGGATGACATTATTATCTGGTCTGATTCCCTTGAGGAACATACACAAAATGTTGAGCTTGTTATTGAGGCACTCCGCAAAGCCAAGCTCTATTGTAATCCTCGCAAGTCCCAACTCTTTGCAACAGAAATCAGTTTCTTAGGGCATGTTATCTCTGCCCAAGGAATCTTTGCAGACCCCAGAAAGGTGGAACGAATTGTACAATGGCCGCAACCGAGGTCTGCTACTGATGTTCGAGGATTCCTTGGGCTAGTTCGCTATATTGCAACTTTCCTGCCCAACCTGGCAGAACATACATCCCATCTCACACCTTTAACAACCAAAGAGGCAGAGAAATATTTTCCCACTTGGACTGACATGCACCAACAAGCATTCCAGACCATAAAGGATATCGTGGTTGGCCGTGACTGTCTCACCGTTATTGACTATGAGGATACCACAAAGAACATCTACGTTACCACAGATGCCAGTGATCGCCGCACTGGTGCTGTCCTGAGCTTTGGAGAAACTTGGGAAACAGCTCGTCCAGTTGCCTTTGACTCATACCAGTTGAATGCAGCAGAAAAGAATTATCCTGTTCATGAAAGGGAACTTCTTGCTATAGTGAAGGCGCTGAAGAAATGGAGGAGCTCATTGCTCAATGTCCAATTCAAAGTTATGACCGATCACCGCACCTTGGAATATTTTCAGGCTCAGAAGGATATGTCTCGCCGGCAGTCTCGATGGTCCATGTATATGGCTGACTTTGACTATGAAATCCACTACGTCAAGGGAGAAGATAATTGTGTTGCAGATGCTCTGTCTCGCCTGCCCAACCTTGAGGATGAAAATTTAGAAATGACACCTCTAGTTGCAGCGGTACTCCTATCAGAGACCCACCTACCTCAGAGAGATCGAATTCCTGCTGCTGCCGCAGGTACTCTCAATATATCTGCTGATGAAGAATTTCTACGTTGGATCACTGCCGCATATGATACAGATGAATTCACTAAGCAGCTTGAGGCTGGTATCAAAGCTGGAAGCATCTCAGGTGTCCGCAGGAGCCTTGGCCAGAACCTAGTATATATTGGGGATCGACTGGTCATTCCTAAAGATCCTGCAGTACGAGAACTTCTCTATCATCTTGCACATGACTCCCTTGGACATTTCGGGTTCACCAAGAGTTATGCTGCCCTGAGAAATTCATTCTATTGGCCCAACATGAGGCGTGATCTTGAGGATGCTTATATTCCCTCATGTGTTGACTGCCAGCGGAACAAAAGTCGAACAAAGAAACCTGTTGGCCCTCTACACCCACTTCCAGTCCCAGATGGCCGATTTGAAAATGTCGCATTGGATTTCATTGGGCCCTTACCGACCGATGAGGGTTTTGATATGATCCTTACTATGACCGACCTTATGGGCGCAGATGTACAGATCGCCGCTGTACACTCTGATGATACCGCAGAACAGACTGCACTGGTCTTGTTCAATGAGTGGTACTGTGAGAATGGGTTAATGAAAAACCTAATCTCTGACCGAGACAAGGCATTCACATCCAAACTCTGGGAAGCCTTACACAAGCTTACTGGAGTAAAGCTAAAGATGTCTACGTCTTACCACCAGAAACAGATGGAGGCAGTGAACGCACTAATAAAACTGTTGTCCAGGCCATCCGCTACCATGTAGACCGGAATCAGAAGGGATGGTGTGCCTCACTACCACGAGTTCGCTTTGCCATAATGAATTCACTCAATGCATCTACTGGATTTTCACCATTCCAGTTGAAATCTGGCCATTCACCTCGGATTATTCCAGCTCTTGCACCTGCCATTGGCGGAGAGACTGTAGAGGAGTTGGATGCTCGTTCACTCATTACACAGCTTGAGTTGGATGTACAAACAGCTCAGGACAGCTTGGCAGCTGCCAAAGTCAGACAGGCCTATCAGGCAAATATGCACCGGGCAGTTGAAGATGTATACCAAATTGGTGACCGAGTTATGCTCTCCACCACGAATCGACGTCGTGATTACAAGCGGGCTGGAGCTAAACGAGTAGCCAAATTCATGCCTCGAGATGATGGTCCATATGAAGTTGTCAAGGCCTTTCCAGAGCGCTCTGAATACACCTTGAAACTTCCCAACAACCCTCAGCTGTTCCCAGGATTCCATGCTCATCTACTGAAACGTCACATCCCTAATGACCCAATACTCTTCCCAACTCGTGAACCAACCCGACCAGGTCCAGTCATTACGCCTGACGGTGCAGTTGAATGGACAGTTGAGAAGATACTGGATGAACGGAGACGTGGGCGTGGAAAACAATACCTGGTCCACAGGCATGGGCAGGTGTCCAATTTTCTCCAAGTCGAACTTGGATGCAAGACACCTTGACACTGAAGTTATTTTGGCATAGCTACAGTCCTGCCTGGCCTGGTTGACCACTGAGAACACCCACCACAAGAAATTGAAGTCTGATATATCAGTCTAACAAGTACTTTGTCATCTTCAGTGTATTCTTTCAAAGATGGTGTCCCTTTTACTGCTATTTGCGGAACTTAGGGCGCGGATCAATTTTTTTGAAAAAATGATGATTTCAGTATAACACTCATAACTCCCTCAATTCTTAGTCTTTTCTCTTGATTCCAACACCATTTTACTTGTATACAATGCCCCCACCTGCATGTACCCATGGATAAATACTGATTATATAATCCAAACCAAATATGGAAATCAGGATCATTTTGTGCATATCACTTCCTGTACATGCACTAGGTAATTAAAACATTGGATATCTGGGAATTTTTTATTTATTTATGATATACAGGCGCCTGGGAGCCCATTTTGTGTATATATGTTGTTGTTATGGTACACCGTTGACCTACATATACTGGGTCATATCCAGCACCATATGGGGCTCTGATATCTAAATTTTGAATATGCCTGCAGCTGGATATATATATTAGTAGACATGTGCGAAGATATCACGATGCCCAGACTCTTTATGTTTGTACGGGAGGTGATATATGCAAAATTTGGTGACTTACCATATATGGTACAAATTATATAATCATCCCACATCCAGGGGTGCATGCAGGCGGGGGCATTGTGTACAAGTACAATGGTGTTGAAATCAAGAGAAAAGACTAAGAATTGAGGGAGTTATGAGTGTTATACTGAAATCATCATTTTTTCAAAAAAATTGATCCGCGCCCTAAGTTCCGCAAATAGCAGTAATCATCCATGAAGTTCGTGTTTATTCCTGATTAATCCTTGTTTAATCCTTATTAATCCTTATTAATCCTTGTTGAATCCCGACACTGCCCAATTCATCCTGACATTGGTGAATCCATTTCACCTGATCATTGCTGAAACCTTTGCGAAGTGTACATTTGACTGCTGTCTTCAAATTCTGTAATCCTCCCTCAATACATAGGAATGGAGAAATACTTGACAATTGACACAGCAGCCGACTCATATTAGACAGGATTGAAGAGCACCTACAATTTAACCCCAATATAATATAACATCGATTACATATACCAATATCAATGTGGAAGGCATGACTGAATGATTTCAATGTAGCACCAGTTCAAGATTGCCTTAGCACAACCTGAATGTTCACAATGTCTTGAGTACTGTTGGGTTGAGACAGTTGTGGGTGTAAAATGTGAAGTTAAGTCCGGAGTGTATTTGGCCCCATACCTCCTCCTCCAGAGTAACAGTACCCATGGGCTCTTTGGTGTAGTGGTCTAAGTAACATCACCATTTATCTCCGGCCAAGCTCGTGGTCTTGGGTTTGGACCTGGGGGGTGAGGGTCTTTTTTGTCTCGGGGCCTGTTTAAACATCGTTCTTGCCCCAGGATGCACTGGTGGCAGTCCACTTAACCTTCTGAGGAGCAGCGGGGGTGCTATGAGCGGTAGAAGTTCCCGCCGTCGGCTTGGTCGCATTTTCAGGGGTTAGACGAGCCACAAGGGCAGGGGCTTCCAGGTTGACAAGTACCTCGATGGCGAGGCAACGCGCATCAAATGAACGCATGACAACTGTCCCTTCCTGGGTATCCGAGTCGTCCTCATCCTGCTCGAGAGCCGTGTGACCGTATGGATCCGGATTATCGAATAAAGTGGCTTCGGCCGGGTTGGGAGCCAGCGGAATCGGGTTATGAAGATCCTGCAGGGTCGGAGCAGGAAGGTTTCGGATAGGAGGCGGCGGAGTAGTCGTTTCGTCAAAAGTCTCCAGTGCGAGGCGGGATGTGTGGTTATAAATATTGGTGGTGCTGAAGCCGTACTTCCAGTACTTCTCGAGAATGCCCATGTTGATAATATAGTCTGCAGCGAGGCCATTTTTTTTTGCTGTACTCCACGCGGCCATCTTTGATGCAGTGCGCTCATCACACATCTCCGACGCGGAGACGCTGAACAGTTTAATACCGAGTTTCTAGGCAAGATGTTGGCGCGAGAGTTATGTAGAACAGAAGGGTGGAGGACTCACGGCAATCTGATTGGCGTCTGAATTGTTTATTCTTGCCTGCCACCACGAGAGCCGTAAGAGAGGTTTGGTGCATGGATCGTTGAACGGGGCTTCCCGATACATATATGCTGTGAATCAGAATTAGAACACGGGTTCAAATAAATGAAAGCGATTACCGATGAGCTGCTTGACTAAAACTTCGCCTTCCTCGGGCCCACCTTCTTGCTCACGAAGCTGCTCATTGGCGAGCATGTGTCGCGCATACCTGATGAGATCACGGGCCATCTGGGGCGCAGTTTCCTTCGAGAAAGTGGAGCGTGGAGGTAAGCTTAACTTGAGGGCCATGTCGGAATAATAAACTTGCACGGAGTTCTCAGCTAATACTCAGTACAAAAATGCAAAACTTACTTGGGTCAAGAAAATATGACAGGAGGAACATGTCGGGAGTACAATCGTTCATGAATATGTTAAAGCGCCGGTCAAACGCCGCGAAGGTTTCGGCTTGATGAGAAATAAAAAAAGTTTCGGCTGACAGCGACATTATGTAAATAGATGAGGACGGAAGGAAGGAGGACGCACTTGGATCACTAAATGCACGCTGGAATGCGACGGCAAGACCAATGTAAATAAAGAAAACATCGGAGCATGTAACTTGTTGTCCCTCCAGGGTTTTGAGTGCGTGGGCGATGGGGTTGAGTAGTCGTCCAATTTGAGTGAGCTCCGTACGAAAGGTACCGTTTTCTTCAGAGCCGACTTCAACATACTTGCGGAGGTGCTTCGTCTAGTAATGAAAATTTTTAATTTATGCGGCGTACGAGAAACAGAACGTACGCCTTTGGTATCAAAGGCAATTGACCCGGCGGAATAGCACTGTTCCATGAACAGAAGGCAACGCAAAACACTGCTAGAATGAGTTGCGAATGTGGAAAAACGTGTTGCACCCCCCGCTTCAATACCGCGCCGATCTTTTGACTCTTCCATGGCGTTTTTGAGGTGATGCTTGCCGTAGTTGCTATGAGAAAAGTAATTTGTGAGGGCATTCACAATGACCATGACCTGAAAAGTGCGGATTTAGATCATGCCGACTGCGGGATTCAGACGGACCTTGCTGAATGCCTTGATTTTCGGCCAGGTCTTCGAGCCAAGAACCAAATCCTTCGCCAGAAGATTCAACTGATGACAGGGATCCGGGCAGTTAAGTATCCAGGGAAATTTTACGCAGATGAGAGCGCGACATTTCTTCACATTCTTGGTGGTGTCCGAAACAACGAGAGAAAAGTTTGTTGCAATGTAAAGCGCCAAAACCTGCGACGAGTCAGGGAATAATATTCGATGAATGAAAGCAGCTCACAGCGAGCAGACGGTTAAAAATATTCTCTGCACTGGTTGAAATGCCCGTTAAAACAAGCCCTTCGACCAGAAAAGACATTCGATTCGGTGTGGTGATGTGAACTGTGTAGATTTCGTCGCCCTTTTTACTAGACCAGCCGTCAAACGACAGAGTAAGGTGTATAAACTGTGCAAGGAAAACCTTGAGCAGTTTGAGAACGTAGGCAGTTTCCGCGGCAATATGCTTGATGAAAAAGGAGGACCGGTCGGGAACGGCATAACTGGGGCACCTAGAGAACTATTAGAAACAGATTGAACTTGAAGGTGGATTCACAGTACATGGCAAGACAAAAATCGATAAAAAATCCATTGTCAAGAAGGCTAAAGGCGAGAGCGCAACAGATAATCAAGCGCAGCAAAAAATAGTCGATTGTGGCCTGCCGGGTCGAGGTAATTCTGCTGGCCCCCCAGTTGTCTTGTAGAGTTCGTTGAGAGGTGCTATTCGATGGAGCGGGGGTTGCAGAGGACGAGGGCGGTTCAGGAGTGGATGTGAAAGATGAAGAGGGTTCTGGAGTCGAAGTGGATGAGGTTCCGAGCCCAAACGGAGAAATGCCGTCGACGGGGGTACGTTTATAGTATGGATCAGCTGCTTTACGGGCGAGCGGATTGCTGCGTATACGCGGCGCTCCCTTGCCGTCATTTTCCAGGACAACCGGAGTAGACTTATTCTCCAGTTCGGTTTGAACCTCCTTAAGTTCATCCGGGAAGTCGCGTGCAAGCTCCTACGGAGAGATTCATTAGGCTCGCTATTGTGGGTTTAAAGAAAAGAACGAACATTGCAAGTGATTGCATGCTTGTGCAAACGGTCTGTGGCTTTGTTGGCGGACTTTTTGAGACAGCCAATGCAGTACAAGGTGACCGTTTTCGCCCCCTGTTTGCGTTCGATGACAAGACGTGCACTCAAGTCATTGAGCTTGCGACCCTGCTTCTGATTCTGGCGGCGAGATACATTGCGAATGAGTCGTTCAGTACGCTCAGCCTCTATGCTGAGGGTCGAGGCCTGGAGCGTAGCATTGGATAGCTGTGCAGACTCGGGCTGCCCATCAACATCCATTGAATCATCTCCAGAGAATGGCGGCGGCTGTAGAAATGTAAGCAGTCATCGAAGACGAACGAGGAGGTCATACCGTCGGTTTATCTATTTTTTCAGGGTTTCCATCGCTGAGTGCAAGCTCGTAGTTCTCGATATCACTGAAGTAGCTCCTGAAGGGCACGGCTTCTGCATTGTCCCAATACATTGCCTCAAAGACGTCCTTGAGGCCTTCACTGAGTACAGCAGTTCCAAGTCCCTTTGACGAGTCAAGGAAGTCGTTGGCCAAGCCAAGTAGGAGATAATACTGCTCCTTGTCCATGGGTGGAATCCTAGTGCGGGGGAAAGGTTGCGAGTGGACCACTTAAATTTCAAATTTTCAGCGGAGTCATTGATGCGCAGCCGCCCGATCATCGGCTTGAGCACAAGGACCCCTACGCCGTACAGGTCACGTGATTGTCCCGCGCCTATCTATACAGACGTATTGCCTCTACTTGTATGGGTGTTTGCTGTAGAGGTAAGTGGGTCAGTAGGTTGTTATGTAATGCGGGTGCTGGTCTACGGTTCGAACCTGGTGTAGTGAAAATTTTTAATATAGCCAGCATGATATTTTTTTCTATTTGTCCTTTCGTTGTCATTCTCCCGTTTCTCCCCGCCCTGTAATTCTTTGACACACAGTGCTCCCTCGAATAAGATCGAATGCAAGATTGTGTTTTAACTTAGGTCGCCGGCTTCAATTAGCGCCACCATTTATAATATTATTGCCTTTTTGAGAAATCTAAAGCTTTCTGCACCCAACGTCGCAAAAATTTACCTGACACGTCACACAGGTACCGACACGGTAATTTTCGTGTGAAACCTCTTTGTTATGCTTTTTAACTCGTTTTCTCCATCTTTCACGGTGAAAGTTCGACCAGGAAACAAGATTCTTTGGCCTCAGCTGCATACCCTTCGGATTCATCCCAAATGTCGGACAACGAAGGTGAAGCAGACCAAGTACCATTTGAGTCAATAATTTGACCCTTTTTAAATGTTTTAGACACACCTCAACCGATGGAGAAGACCATCATTGTCAAATGTAGCCGTTGTTCTTTCAAAGGGCCACTCACCTCGTTTCCTCGGCTGCCAAACCTTAAACACACCAAAGACTGCCATACTTGCGTTGAGAAGAGACGTCAGAAGCGTGCTGATAAGAATGCAGATAACAGAAAAGACAATACCAACTCAGATCCGCAGAGCAAACATCGGCGCGCACCTCTAGGCAAAGACACATCAACAAAAGGTCCCCCAACAATGTCTATGAAAACCTTTACCTCCCTCCTTGAAGACACAAAAAACAGTGCATTCGAGATCCATACCTTCGTCGAAATCAGTGATCTTCAGTCTGATACTGCGAGATCTGGGCATGATTGTGCAGGTGAGCTTTCAAAGATGGCCTGGAAAGCAACAGGATACAGATTTAAGTATGTGTGATTCATGCAGTGAATTAGATCCTTACGACAATTCCACAGCTACAAAAAGAAATCTACCAGCCGCACTGCAACATCAATTGTCACCTACACATTTTATTGTGCTCAGCTGGAAGGTGAAGAATCGAAGCATTCCTTAGCAGATGATCCCAAAAAGAGACGTGCTCGAATGAAGATGGATCGCTTCAAGTGTGATGGCTGGCTTCATGTGACAATAAACGATGAAGCCCTTCAGGTGGCCACTGTGCGGATGACCCATCATCGTTGTCACACACCCTACGTCGATATTTCAATCCCACCAGAAGTCAAGGACATTGTCGAGACTATGAAGAACCTCCCTGCAGCAAAGGTGAGTCTCTTGTTCCGTATGAAACCTATCTGCTCACAAACCTTTGGCTCGGATGAAAGATTTGGGAGGCTGTCTTAAATGCCAACCCGGATACTGAGCTAAATGAGAAGCAAATCTATCGCTACTGGGCCGACTTGAATGCTAGCGCATGGAGGCTGAATGATGATCAAGTTAAATCAGCCCTCGAAGTCCTCAAAAAATACGAAGATATCTCTGTTGAGATTATTCCAATCACTGCCGAGGATGGAATCTCAGCCATCGCTTTCAGCTTCCGTGAAATCCTCAATGAGTTCGGGACTGATGTTGAAGAAATTGCGATGGATTCAACATGTGAGTTTCAACACTGCATCTCAACCAGTATATTTTATTTAATGACAGGGAAAACTAACGCACTGGGCTACGAGTTGTATGCTGTTGTTGCTGAAGCGGATGGGCAAGCTCTTCCACTCGCATTCGCTTTCACCACCTCCACAGATGGTACTGCAGCTGAGGGGGCAAAAGACCGTATGCTTCAGCATGTCCTGGGCCACATCGCGGAATACTGTCCAAACATAATGTTTGTTGGAACTGACAAAGAAGCATCAGAAATTAATGCAACACGAGCCAAAATTCCTGCAGCTAAACATCAGCTTTGCACTTGGCACGGTGTAAAGTACCTGGATGAGCGACTGGTTGAGCACAAGCTTCCAGCAAAGTACGATCCACGTAACGCACATCGGGTCTTTCATTTTATTGACCCAACTTGGGCTCCTGGTGTTACCGCTGGATGGCTTGAGGATGGGGTTCATGAAAATGATGCCCTGACAGAAAGACCCACCGATGGTGCTGACGGCAATGCTGACGACGATGAATCAGAATCCGAGGTTTGTGCAAAGAGTTCTGTATTGGATTAATCTCACCATTCCCCTGTGGTTAAGGATCCCACCTGCCTCCCTCCACTTTTCGTACTGAGGCAAGGAGATCAGCGAATTCCCATTTGGCCAAATCCTCCGAAAATGAAGAAGAAAGAACTCCCTCCGTTTTGTCCAGCCGAGTACAGAGGGACGATTGTACAAAAGTATCGAATTCATGGTCACCAACATCCTGACATCCCATTCAATGATGGAGATAAAACATATCTCACCGCTGAGGAGATACACTATGGTGCCACACTGGACATGTACAATTATTGCTTCGACAATGATCTTGCACAGGCATGGGCTTACCTCTGGAATCGCTGGTACAATCCAACACAGTGGAAGCTTTGGGCTCGTGCACCCGAGGCAGCGATTCCTCGCCTAAATACAACTATGATTGTCGAAAGTCTCTGGAGGAACATCAAACATCGGGATCTCGCTGAATTTAATCGCCCAAGGCTGGACTTGGTTACTCACATTGTGGTGACAAACGTGCTTCCTCGTGTGAAGCGTCGTTTGGACTATATTCGGGGTGCGCGTCGTGTTGGTCGGGCCCAGACTTTGGCCGGATGGCAAAGGGATTTCCGCTCTGATTGGTTGGATATGAGCCGAACGGATGACCACCGGTTAACCGAGAAGGAACTCACCTGGCTCAAAACCCCAAAAACGAACAAGCATCGGGCCGAGAGATTGGAACAAATCACTGCCGAGAGAGCACGTGAGGTGGGCGACTACTACACAGATATTGATGACTGGGTCTGCAGTTGTCCAGCCTTCCTCATCAGCAGATTTCTGCTCTGCAAACACCTTGTTCGTGAAGTGAACAGAAAGCTGAATGATTCTCCACTCACAGACCTTGCCTTCTTCGCAAATCTTCGACGCAATCACTACCGTCCATATTACAGTATCCAGGGCATCCACTACAAGAAAAACAGAGCCGGTAGTGACGAGGACTCAGAGGAGGAGGAATTTGTGATCAAAGTCCTTGGCCAAGGTATAACACGATCTGAACCAGGTTCGTCGCGTGGTGTGTCGCCAGATGTTGGCAGCAGAGACGAGGAAGATCACAACAACATTGGCGATGCTAGTGGGGCCCACAACCTCCGTGAGGGCGGTGACATTGATCTTGATCTTCGGCGTGAGAGGACAGCAGCTGGTGACTTCCAGGATGACGGTAACAGTGATGCTCGCGAGAAGTCCATGGAACAGGAAAGTTCCGAAAGCGAAGGCGAGCGTGTAAGCAAAATTATTTCCTGTTTGATACAGAGGTTGACCGTCCAATTTAATTCCATAGGTTTTCTTCTCTGAAGCTCGGCGCATCAATCTCAAGCGATGCTTTGATTCATTGATGTCCGCAGTTGAAAGACCCGGAGGAGTTCACCCAAAGATGGCGAAGGTTCTGGAGTCCGTGTTCACGAAAGTGGAGAAAGTAGGAGGGGACATAGGGGCTCACAAGAGAAGGAAGACAAGTCAGCGCACTTGGCAGGACAGTACTGCCAACACAATGTACTTGGACTAAATCATAGACTTTCATACCAGTACTATCCATAGAAACTCTCTTTCTTATAAATGTGCTGAGTCATTCTCCTTGAACAGGTAAGTACGGTGAAAACATGTAGATACGCTTGACGCGACTTTGACGCGACGCGGCACGTGAGTACTTAAATAAGAACCGGGTCACGTGTTGTGTACCGTGTGGGGGTCCTTGTGCACCTATCCCGATCATCGCTCAGATCATAGATGGCAGTTCCGCCGCTGGAAAGACCCGCTGAGAGCTTTTTGAACATATATGGCACTCCAGAAGCAACGACTAGCCTGTGCGAGTGCGCCGGAAGTTGGCTGGAAGATCTCAGAGAAATTTCAAGAAAATTACAAAAATTACAGCCCAAACTGGAGGTCCCTGGTAAGAAATGTAAATTACATGTAATTTACATGTAATTTTTGGGTTGTAAATTACAGGTCCATTTAATACCCGGCACTATCGTTCATGAAACAGACGACGAGTATCGACGAGAAGAATGGGAGTGGGACTCGGCTAATTCTCGCTTAAGCTCGCTTAGCCCGTTTGATGATCAACGATGGGACTCGGGCACACCTCGGGCACGATTGCATCAAGGGAATTAAAACTCCGCCAACGGGTGCCGCAGAGCGCCGAAGGCGCAAGCACCACGCAGTGGGCCCAGCGGCGAGCGAAAGCATCACGCAGTGGGCCCCGCGGCGAGCGGCAAGGGGGGTCCGCGGGGGTCTCCCCCGCGTAAGATCTTCCTTAAAAAACAAGTAATACATGAAAAGAACATGGAGAAAGCGCATAAAAGAAAAGGTGTAAAAGGCCCTGCGCCAGCGGAGAAGGCCTAGCGCCAGCTAAAGCAGCGGAAGAGGCAGTGCTAGCGGAAGGGAGGGGTTTGGGGGAGCCCTCCCCCAACATGCCGCGAGAATGCCGGGATTGATGGAGAATTGATGGCTTAATCGGCACGGGAATTTAGCCGAGTCCCATTGGCCGAGTCCCATTCTTCTAGTATAGACTCGTTTATATTTGACATGCTCGTGCGCAGGTCACGGTGTGCGTACACATCCGACGAGGTACGACAGCCGGCTTTAGTCTAGTTTTAGTTGTCATGTGTAAGCCGTAGGTCGCGCTTCGGCACTTTCCGTAGTCACGTGTACGACAAACACGACCATTTTTGACCACACGTCCAGCCGTTCGCGCGCCAATGGCTGGCTAGGGCTGCACGCCGTGCCCGTCACGGGCACGGACGTCGTTTCGACGGGTGTACAACGGGCACGGCCCGTTACCCAACGGTCCGTTGTGTTAGCTAACAAAATGTCTACGGTACGGGACGCAAGAGGTACCCGCCGGAGAATGCCGAGGCACAGCCTCACAGGGAGGGGGGGGTCGCCGGACCCCTTATTTCACTTTTCGGACAAATGTACAGGATGGACCGAAAACGCGTTTAAGCACATTAAGAAAAAATGGGTGAAATATAATATGAAAACTCCAGTGAGAACGAGAGCTAGAAAGCTCAGACAAGTTGGAAACCGTTGGTGATGGCTAACAGGGCCACGTAGAGCCACTTTTTGCAGCCACTTTTTGAGTGATACAGGGTGACTCAGATGATGATGAAGAGCCGGGCGTGCTTATTCAAGTTTGTGGGGATCCGGATTGCTCGATGGAAGGTGATCTGCCGATGATACAATGTATGGGTCCGGGATGCAGCTCTCAAGTGAGTATTTTGATTGATATCTCGGAATTTGGAGGCTGACTAGACTATTCTTCAGTATCACCGCTGTTGCGCTGGGATACAAGAGTCCGAGACCGAGGATGCAGTCGAAGAGTGGTTCTGCGATGAGGATTGCCAGGTAAACGCTGGTAGGAGCAGAAAAACAGCGCGGAGGCACTGAGGAGATGTCGACGTATACGTAGGATGTTGTTTATTGCACTGTGGCAAATGTGTTGGAGCGCGCGAGGAAGATAAAACAGGTGGCGGTGCCGATCAAAGCGGATTACCCGATTAGGCGCTTACGTAACAGGGAGGGAGGGTCTGAGCCAGCCTTAATTCAGTTTTCCGACCTCGTGTAGCAAATTTCAAGGGTGGTACCCCTTGACGGGACGGGTGACGGGACGGCCGTCGACGGTGAACGAAAGTTGCCGGTTCAACTGCGAGCGAAATTAGCCTATACCGACCTCCAAGCCTCAAGGAGCATCTTACCGTTTTATTCAGAGACAATACACAAACCTGGCCATTTTCATTGGAAAATGTGGGGTACTTTATCCTCTACACTTAATTGTGAGATAAATAAGACTTCTTTAAGCTGGCGAGGTGCTTCTCTATTCTCCTGTTGAAGGAGGAACCGCATTCTGACACGAAAAATTTTTTGAACAAGATACGGGGAAAGACATGTAATCAACACTTGGGTTCACTTGAGAAGTAGAAATGCTGTCGTGAGTGATGCATATCAGTACAAATCGCTTTAAAAGGCCAATGCAAGTTTATTACCCATGAGAAATGCTCGAAATATGCGAGATTTGTTGGTTTGCTGTTCAAAACCCGTCGCCCGTCGACCTCCGTCAACGGCCGTGATTTCGACGGCCGTCGTCTTGAAAAGCCGTCCCGTTGCCGTCCCGTCGAAAAACTTCCAGAAGCCCTGACGGAACGGGTCGGCTACCCGTCGTACGGACCCGTAGAACCGGCGCGACGGGCACGGCGTGCAGCCCTATGGCTGGCGCAGTACCCGTTCTCATGCTCATACTCCTCTGCTATCCCATCTATGCACTGCCTTCAGTTTACTCTGAATCAGGCTTTGCATGGTCCGCAAAATCCTCCTCACTGCTCTGCCCACTTTCGAGCCGCATCACTACAAATGGACGGCATTTGCAAGGTTCTCGACGGTGTAGACCTCGTCGCTGGCACACCAACCGGATCTGGCAAGACTGGATACCTATTCCTGTCCATCATCGTCATGATTGCTATCGCAAGGACACATCCCTCTGCCCATCCGCAAGTTCCAGTGGACCCGGCAATCTGGTGTGTGTCCTACCAACTCAATTGAACAACAGATGGTATGCCTACTACTTAAAGCAGTTAATTGCGTAGCTAACTCTTGTCTGAAGCAGGAGAATATGGCAAAAATAGGTGTTGCGGCACTTACCATAATTCGGACACTGTTGCCGCATCTCGGCTCTGCAACATCGACCTCTGGAACAGCGCCCGAAGGGCATTTCCATGTAATCCTTGGCCCCGAACAGCTCATCTCGAAAGGGTTCCGTGATCTACTCGTGTTTGAGCCCTTTTATGACCGAG
>JARGXW010000773.1:0-62303 GCA_029204085.1 Mycena sp. CBHHK59/15
TTGCCGTCGCCGCTGCCGAGTCAGCTGTCAGGACCCCATCAACGGGGAAACCTAAAAGCGAACAAGAAATAATCCAGATCTACGAAAATCTGTAGAGGGGTACCCCCCCCTCTACAGATTATTATTTCATTGGAATAAACTGTTTTGGGTGGCCAACGGGTACTCCTCGTCCACTTGTGAAACCAGCGAGCCTCTGATTCATGTAAGAAAAATTCAACCACTTCTGTTACCCATCGGAGTTCGTTCCGGCCTTTGTTCAAGCATGAAGTCCAATTCGTGTTTTTTACTTCTTTCTTATGGGAATGGAAGCCGTTTATCAGACGATCCGAATTTCCTGTACCTTGATGCCATCGCTGGCACCTTCAACTAAGCTCAGAAATACCCCAGGATTAATTATGCTTATGGAAAGTCAACCAATAGTGTCGTTCAAAGTTGGCCCTGTTTTATGACATTCACTTTGCACATTTATTATCGCGCGACACTTTTTGATTAGCGCAACACTTTTCTGAGCGCGACACTTTTTGACTTGCCTTATTGGGCCTCCGGCTGATGCCGGTAGATGGTTCTGCTTGCACTGGTTGAGCATTTCAATTTTTTCACCTTCTTTTTCAGTGAAAAATGTTGTTTATTTTTCAGACATTTTTCACTGAAAAAGAAGGTGAAATTTTTTAAAACTTTTTCAGCACTTTCTCAATTCAAGGTGAAAAATTCGAAATAAAATAAGAAAGTGATGAAAATGTTTTGAAAATTTCACCTGCTTTTCAGTGAAAAATGTGTAAAAAATAAACGACATTTTTCACTGAAAAAGAAGGTGAAAATTTTGAAATGTTCAACCAGTGTTGGCTACACCGCAAACTGGAGAATTTGTCAAGAAGACATTTGTGTTAGGATATTTGACGAACCTTTGAGTTAGATAACAATTTGGCGTAGTTCGGAGCCAATTTTGAGCTCGGTCGTGCCCCGGTCATTTTGACATCGGCTTTGAGATCAACCAAACACGCGCAACTGACTCTCATCCTGGCCTCGTCTTCCGAGCTTGCATTGGGCTCTTGTCAACACCGCACCTGCCCCCACCATCCAACATACTCGGGATGTTGGGACAAATGCACGGCATGGTTGCCACTTCACACATTCTTCCTCTCTCTTTCAATAAACAGCTCCCTCGCCACTTGCATCCATGCCTCCCGCAGCTGAAGCTTCTCCCGTGTCTTCTGTAACCTTCGTCATACACACCCAAAGACCAGGCCCCTTTGTGCGTTGTTAATTATGCATCCCTTGGGCCATGTCCGGCTTACCACAGCCTTCAGACCTTTAATATCAATCTCACTGGTGCGGCCGCAGCTGAGCACCTCACTCTGGCTCAAACGACTCCGGCTGGCGCCCCAGAACAACGCCAACCTCGCCATGCTGGGCCCCGAGGCGCCCACCGGCCTCAGCGTCAACAGCGACGTGAATTTCTAGTCCGCCCGACTACGACAGCACGAGACACGACTGAAGTCCCAGAGACCCCACAACCCGGTGGCAGTCCTCTCGTCCGCCCAGCCCATGCCTGTCCGCAAGCCTTCGACGGCGCGAGCCAAGATGTGGCGGCCCCTTCGACACCACAATCGCAGTTGGCAAACTGCTCTGACACGGAGGATACTGGTGCTACTGCCGACATCGAGGCATACCATGCCAACGAGCCCACAGCTGTATTCAGCCCAGATTGCCAAGTAAGTTTTCTCGCCAGACGATACACCTGTCATGTTGCCTGATTGCACTTTGCAGCTCGTTACACCGTCCCGCAAGCGCAAATTGTCTCGCACCGGCTCTGAATCTCCGGTGGCAGTTGCTCGTCGTCGCAAGCTGGAGGGGGTGAAGATGGAACACGAATAGATACACAGAGTTCCCAATGTATTTGTTACAATAATTATACCGCTACACAGAAACTCAGAAACTCGAAAACTGGTGAACTCCGTCAGGATATCACCGAAGTCTGAGGCCAGCGTGTGACACAAAATATAAAAATGCTCGAAATTTTGTGCAGCACATGGGGGTCGCCGTACAGTTATTTTGAACAGACCTTGAATGATTTCTTCCTGTGGGCTGAGCGCTTTCTCTCAGCCACTCAATAACAGGCCATTCCTCCCTGAAGTGTTCCTGCTCATTTTCGGTGAACTCTGCGGTCAAGTCACGGTGTGACGCGACGCGTCTGATTTTCACCTCCGGTGGTGAAAACGAGAGGCGCCTGTGGGAATTAACTCGGCTTCCACCCATCTTTTGCACAGTTCATTTGTTAATAGCTATCAAGTCTTTTTTGCTCTCTTCCGTGGTCGTTTCTTGGAGGCCGCCTGAGTGATGATCTCGTCGTCTCCATCATCGTCCGAGTCCTCCCCTTCCGTTTCGTCATCCCTCGCCCCTTGAGCCTCCAGCACTAAACCATTCTTCAGTGCCTTAGCTGCGATAGTCGCCTTTCTCTTCTCCTGTGTCCGGGCCCTTTTCATCAACTGTGAGACTCGCAAACCCTTCGCAATGTTATAATGGTGTGTCTTGCGGTCCAAATAGAGTGGTCGTGGAACTGTTAATGCAATAGGCAAAGCTCGGCGGAGGAGAGTCGCATTATGGAGGGCATTCAGGTTGATGACAAAGTGGTCGTCGTCGCCGTGCTCGATGAGCTTAGTGGTTTGTGTGGTTTCCTGCCTTTCCTGCATAGTTCGTCGAAGTGCCGTGGGCTGGCAGTCCACAAGTCGGCAATCGTGCTGGGCTGAGAACCGGAAGAGAATGCCCTGCGTATATAGGTGTTAATAGCAGATTCGGTTCCAGATTTTTCAACTCACGGTGGCTCGGACTGTGAGGAGACGCTGATCGAGTTCCACTGGCCTCTGAAGAGCCGGCATATCGAAATCTGAATGAAGCTCTTCGGAGACTTTGAAGTGTTCAATTGTAACCAATGCAGATGGAACATCACTGTCGGTATCTCCGTCTCGCTGAAGAAGTTCTGTGATGCGACCAACGACGATTTTTTTCTGCAAAGTTGTTGATCAGAACTTGAATATGGTCAAACAGCAAGAAGATGCGGTTGCTCACATCAGCATCTCTCGCAAAAATCCAAGATCCAACAACGCAGACATCGCCGGAGTGAGCCGTCACACTAAGAGCACACCTCCATCGAACAGAGCCACAGTTGGCGAAAATATCTCGGGATTTAGCTGACTGCGTGTCCTTCCAATATATAGGCAAAGATTTCTTTTTTGCAGCAAGCCGCATTGTCCCTGCGCAATTCAATTAGAAAAGGTCGTTTACGGGAGGGCAGAAGTGTACCCGCTACCGTTCGTCGCACCGGTACCCAGCCCAGATGCCTCTGGATGATGGGCATAGTTTTCAAGACATCGCGGACGTTTAGGGCTGCTTGGACCCATTCGTCCCCCTGCTTCCAGAATCCCCCGCTCAAGATGTGCTTCAACCGGTCCATGGAAGCGAATTTAAGGGCAATATCGCGGCTCGGTGCTTGGTGGTTACTGAGGATGGAGCAAAGACGGAAAATAGCGTTGAAGCATTCAAAAATTTCAGTGGAATTTCGGATGGCTGGACCGAAGCGTACGACGTCCTCGACCATGTGTGTCAGTAGGTGGATCTTGATTTTAAGGAGTATCTTGGCTGGATCATTGTCCCCGAAAGCATCAAGAACATTCGCGATGAGAGTAGTTAGGTGCTCCTGATTTAATTCAATCAGCAAAAAAAACGGCAGGACACATTGACATCCAATCATACCGTGTATGTAGCCATGTCATCGATTTCATGGACCCACAGAACTGCGCCTAAAGCTGAAACGGCCTTAACGAGCTTGAACACCTCGGGGGAGACGAGCCCGTGCATATGGAAAACCATGGTTTGCATAAGCGTCTTGAAATGTTTCCCAATAAGCCCGTTTTTATACTGCATCATATACGCCGCTCGGATTGCGGGAATCGTGAGTCCATCAATATCCGTGGATTGAAGCCGAATGACAAATAGATTGCGCTCTGCCTCTGACCAGTTGGTATGGAGGAGGTGCCAAACGTACTTGATAATCCCCAGGAGAATGGTGTGGAGAAGCTCAATGGGGGTGTCTCTGTTGGGATCCAGTCCTTGATGCGAAATTAAAAATTGTACGGCGGACGCAAGACAGATGTGTAGCTTACCAGCAATGTCCAAAAGCGGATTAACCTTATCCCCAGGTTGCTCGTCAAGCCAACTCTGAAGCTCAGTTGCAATCGATTCCGCGCTGCGCCGAGGATCGTCAGATTTCAATTGGCGTGCTTTTTCAAGCAAGATATTAATCCAGTACTGGGCGACTTTGTCCTTGACCCCAGTTGCGGTTTGAAGTTTGGTAATTGGCGCTTCAACTCCGTACATTGCTAACTTGATTTGAGCCTCAAGTGTCTGTTTCGTCTCTGCGGCAAATCGAGGAAGTCCGGCCTGTTACAAATTTTTAGTTCTTTCGAATTCTAGTTTCTGCAGTGTGGACTCACAAAGTGGACTGAATGGTAACCCTCATCGGATTCAGTATGCTCATGGGGGCCCCCAGCCTTGCACCGGCGGCATCCACAATTGGCATTACCACCCATGTGCGACGCTTCTTCCGACTGCTGTGGATTATCAGCCGGAAGACTTGGTACACGCAGAATGGTGCGACAGTTTCGGCCAGTTTCCGCATTATAACAACGAATCGGATTTGTGTGTGTTGCCCTTTGAAAATCTTCTTTAGCGACATTAGCGGCAGTGTCAAAGAAGCTTACTGTATCTGTTCTTTGATAGCGGAAAATTGCTCTGGAGAACCCGCATGCGGGGAGGTTGAAACGAATCTAACAAAATATTCTTGCTGCAGGAGACGACCAGGGAGATTGGAGTTCGCCATATACATATTCATGTGCTTGTTGTACTGTTTCGATTTGTTGCCCGAGACGTCGTCTGCCCAAAGGGGAACCATGACGACGTATAAATCCTCCCTGCCAGCAATTTCACGCAGAGGATTGGGCATTTCCGGGGCGTTTGAACCGACTGAAGTGTGAAATGGTCAAGTCCAGCTCGTCTACAGGCCGAGATTCACATACCTGCCCATTGGATCTTGTCCCCGACTCGTTCAACAATGTCGTGGTAGTTGAATCGAAACTCGTCAGCCGGCACGCTTTGAACATCCAGGCCAATTTGCCAGCCGTCTGATAAACAACGTCAGAATTGCAGCATTATGTAGCCTCGATTCACTCACGGGAGCTCTTGTAACTTCATAGCAGTCGGCACAGAGGACCCCACCTCGCTTGATCCAGGCCAACGGTAGAACAGTCTTCCCGTTCTCGAGCTCAGCCACTTCTTCAATGTAGAATTGGCGTAAACCGCGAGAGTACATCGGGGTCAATTCCGATGGCTTGAACTCCTTCCAACGTTCAGCTTGCCAGACCTCAGAGATGGGCCCAGATACTTCTTCGGGATAGAAATTGAGATGCTTGGCGACTTCAGGATTGGCGAAGTCCTGTATGTATAAACAATGTTAGTTTTATATACAAGTGGAGAGAAAGAGAGCTTACGCGTGCAACCGATTCGCGGATATCGTTGACAAAGAATCGGTTACCAATACTTGACGTATAAGCTTTGGGTTCGCTGCCACAAAGGCCACGGAGCTGGTCTTGCATGCGCCGAAATCCGGAATATGAAGGCACATTCCCGACCTTGCATTGATTCAGGATCCATAGGACCATTTTGAGTTGGTTACTCGACATCCGGAGTCGTGGAAGGTTATCTAAAATATCGAGGAGCATGCTCTGAACACGGTGGTGGTTAGCACCGGTTTCTGAAAACCAGCGCTAAAACCGGAAGGGCTTTCCGGTTTTAGCGCCGAAAACAGGTGCACTTACAACTTTGTCCGGGTATGGCGCATAGTCGCGATTCACTGGGATATTGTTGAAATATGTCGCTGCGTCATCATCTTCGCCTTCTGTCTCCAAATCTTCGTATACCAGATAATAAACAGGCTGTTAAGGGGAATTGGTTAAGAAACGCACCTAAATCTCTGAAGGTGTTGATTGTGGCATCGAGATCTTCATCGTCGTCGCTCTCTTCAGATTGTGTCAGGAGCTGTTCGACCTGTTTCCGCAATCGTTCTTGTTCCAGAGCTCGGTCATGGGCCGCAAGAGGGATAAAAGACGGAATAACCGGAGCATTTAATCCGGCAGCTTCATACTCCTGCCAGGTGGGGCTCGGAGAGCGGCCATGGTCCATCTCAGCATGGTACGTTGGAGTCGGATCCGTACTGGACTGAATAGGCAATGTCGACGGCCCGGAGTACGTCTCGTGTAGCCGCTGAGATCGTTCCTGTGCTATCCGGTCGCGCTCTTGCTTATGTGCAACGTGGGCCTTATGTTTTGCGCCTTGGAAATGACCAGCCAAGGATTTCTTCTCAATCCACTTGCCATTATTGAGCGGATCACCTTCTTTGCAGACGAGGCATCGCACTGTACTGTCTGTGGGATGCGCCTCCACTCCTGGAGTAAGCACATCAGCACATTCGGTTTTCAGATGAAAAACGGACTATTCTCACCGTCTGGTACCAGTTTTGCAGTGCGAGCCATGATTAAGAGGCGTTAGAACGATGAGACGATCTGGGGAACAAATTTTGGCTCGAGAACAGTGACGGTTTGAAGCAGGATCCAAGGTGTGTGGCAGATGTCGAGAGTCAAAGCGCTTGCCATAGAAAAAATTATTGTTCCAAGCATGACACAGGAGAGGACGTCCGAAATATCATTTATTTTTGCTGAAAACAAGAGGGCTCTGCCGTCGCGTTGAAAGGCACACCTCACGCCGCACACAACTCAATCACCAGGGGACCTTCGCCAATGGAAGAATTCAATTTGGCAAAGGCGCCCACGCCGGCGCGCCCGCTTCAAAGCCATTGTCACGGGAGGGAGTAACAAAGTCACAAGCACTTACCATTTCTGCTCAAGCCACCATGCCACCCGGACGAAGCCATAAAACCCAGCTCAAGACAATGACCCACTTCCCTGCTTCCCCCCCTCCATGTCGCACATCATTTCTGACGAAAACATCGACCCGGCCCTCCGTGCGCTGGACCCGACCAACAATCTGCTTGCTCGCATCCGCAGTGGCAGCTCGAGTACTCCAGGAACTCCACCTGCGGGCAACGAGAACGGCATTGAAGGCACGGAACAAGACTCATCGCGCCAGGGAGATGAGCCCAGCCCTGATCGCACTCCTTCCTCTTCCTCTTCCTCCTCCTCGCTGGTGTCGTATGGACGCTTGGTCAAACGCAAGATGAATTTCTCCGAGACAACCTCAGTGGCATTCGACCAATTCTGTGAGGCACGCCACTCCTTTATCTTTCGCTCAACTGGAACACCTCTCATTGTATATATACCCAGACCCGCTCCCCCGATGAGAGGCAAGCCCTGCTCTTCGCGCATGTCCTGCAGCTGCTCGAGTCGTCCAAGAAAAATGAGAAAGCAGAACTCTGGACCATCTCGCCTGATCTTTCGGTTCGTTTTAGTTCCCTTCTCGTATCACTGCTCACATCACCACGCAGAAGAAGATCAGTAACTATGTCCAAGCTTTTGTATTCTCGCCCACGACCACCTCATACCGTGGCCTCAACATCGGTGAACACATCATGGTGCGTGGCAGTCTCTTCTCTGTGCTCGTCTTCTCACCCCATTACAGAAAGCCATGCGCGAGTGCAACGTCAAGTCCCTCCCCGACGAGGATGATATTACCGCCGTCGACCTGGTATTGACCAAAATCCGGGAAAAAGGCACCAATTATCGCAACGTTTACAAAACCAAGGTGCGTGTGCTTGCCTTCGACCGATGCGCGCTGTGTTCATGTTCATCAGGTCAAGGAATCCATGGGAGACAAGTCGGAAATGCGCAACGTCGCCATACTGGCTCACAAATTACTCAAGAATAGCAAGATCAAGCCCACTCTTCAGTTCTACCAACGTCTAGCGCTCATCGTACGTGCCGCCTCCTCGCTCTTTGCTCACGGCTAATGCTCACCTGCTTGTCAGCGCTGGTGTATCAAAAACTATCCCGGCATAGACGACGAAGAGTTCTGGCCGAAGGTGGACGAGACCATTGCAAAGTTCCGCAAGCAGTGCGAAACCCAGCTGGAACTTGATCAGTGCGTGCCCAGCCGTTTCATGTCGGATAAGAGACTAATCTTGGCGCAGATGCTTCAACGCCATCTACGAGGACGACATCAAAGAATACGGGGATCCAGCCAAGACCGAGTACACCACCTCCGACGACTCCAGCATTCCTTCGTGGCAACAGACCCTACGCCAGCACACCCAGAACATCCGTCCAGCGCAGCACCAAGGAGGCGGCCCCAGCAAGAGGCGTCGGATTGACGACGACGGCAGTGACAATGAGTAGAGTGGCACCGGGTGGCATCGTGCAATATAATGTACCAATATATCAGCAATATATATTCTTTCATCCTTATTTTCGCTCCGGTGGAGCACCATTCAATGGCTGGATGAGGGCGGTCAACCAACGCAAATGGCCTGAGGTCGAACTCGAATGGGCAGCCCTTCGATATTCAATAGGTGCCTCCATTCTGCCACTTGGCCGCATGAATCATGGCTTTGTGGGCTTTGCAAAGTATTCTTCTCAGCTCAAGATGACATCCGAGAACGAGGTCCACTGAGTACCAGAGGCTTGCCCTTAATGTAAGAGTTTTCCAATTGAGCCCATCCAGGCATTGGGGGTCAAAGGGACGCAATATTGATTTTCTGAATAACATCACACGGACCTCAGTCTGACTCCCCGCAAACATCTGCCTTGCGACCCAGACGACTCCTTCAACTAAGCTCTCTAAAACGTCACTCCCGAGTCGCGGTGTACAGGCATTTACTTCTTCCTCATTTGGATGTCCGACCGACGTCCGAATAGAGCTGAATCATCTACTGTACTTTTTCGTTCAAATTCGACAGTTGCAAGCGTGTTTTGTGGCTACCACAGGCATAGTGGGTTAGCCTTTGGTGTGTGATATGCTCCTGAAGATATTCCCTTTCTATCAAGCCCATAAAATCAATACATTTCTATGAGGAACTTTTTTGTTTGCTTGAGATCTGAATTACGGGTTGTCGATAGAGAATATAATCCACAAGAGTCTCTCTGTTTTATATCTCAAAACTAAGACTCTAGTTAGGGAGGCTTACATCTAACAAACAGACCTTACACACAAACTGAGGGAATTGGTGTTGAAATGGTAGCATGGTGGGTCCTAGAAGACATCCCTTATTTTGGCAGTTTGGTGCAAGCCTCTCTCTGAGATTATCTGGCTCCCTGGACCAGAGACAGGCTTGCTCCAAACCTAGATAAATTGAGAAAAAAATATTGCCAGGGTCAAAAAAAGTCAGTGTGATGCATGGCTGTTGAATTGAACGAAAAAATACAGTATTCAAGTCCAACCGTCCATTGCAGTTCAACAGTCAGGCCTAGGACAGGTGCTCGGGTCATCAAAAGCCATGTGTCATTAGCTAGGGCTTAACTCCTGACTGTAGTTCTCAAGCACTGGCTACTCTTCCTGGTTCCCACCATGCAAGACTGTGATAGCACGGACTGAATAAAACTTCAACTCGTGCACAGGTGCAGATCCCAGATTGATAGTGCAGTGGTAAGTAGCACCTATGGAAAATTGTAGGGCTGCCACCCATGGATTTAACAGGCCTCACACAGGCACATCCATGCTCCTGATGGCCCATAAGGTGGTGCTCTGAATGTCGCATGGCTACCACAACATAAGTATTTCATTCTTTCTTGCCTTTTAGTGTGAAGAATTTCTGGAATACACTGTTTTAGGTGGGATTGGAATCTGTAAAACTGTGGTTCTCAAGGTCAGATGAGGCAAGAAAACAAACAAACTGGGAGTGTAAAAAAAATCCAGAGCATGAGATGATTTTGATGACCATATATTGAGCTTCTTTTGATGCTTATTCTCTGCAAGAATGTCAGTATCAGTAAAGTGAATTAATTTGAAGCTTGGAGGTGAGTTCCCAAAGTGGATATGGGTTCGACTTTTCCTGGCCTGTATGTTCCTTTAACCCAACCAACCTCTGCACACTCCCATCATCCACTCAACTTGACACCTCTTACATTACACTGTTCCCCTTATGTCTCACCTTTTCCTTTTTCTTTGTTTCATAGCTTACCTCCCCACAACCATCCAGTCCTCACCCCAAACCCATATTACAATCCGTGGTGTACTGCCACATGACTCCAGTAGTCTGGTATGGTAACCAATGAAATTCAGTTTAGTTTAGGACCTTGAGACAGGAGATGGTGCATCAATTTGCATCTGAGTTATGTGGCTGATTTAGTGAGCCATGCCAGGAGCTGATCACATGCACTGGCAACCCCTGTGCGAGCACCAGGTCACACACAGCCATTGGCCACTGCTGTCATCTATGTGAAAGACATGGGGAATAAATTTGGAATGAGCATCAGCAAGCGCCAGAAATCCCTTCCTTGAGGGTTTCCTGAGTGACATGTGAGCATCACCCACCACCGGCTACTGCCACTGCTGTCATCCAAAACTGAAACTGAGACAGACATTATGCATACATCTTTTAGTTATAAAATTCAAAAACTGAAATACTGAGATCAAGCCTGTGCATGTTAGTGCCAAAGGCATACACTTGTATTAAAGACAATGACACTGCTGCAGTAGGTTCGGAACAAGCTGCCTTCTCATGTGAGAAATCCATAAACGTGATCCACATGTGATATTTTGAGGGATTTTGAGAAGGGGCTTGCACCAAGATCAGGAAAAAGGGCAATGTGTTCTATGCACCCTCCTGCCTCGAGAATTCCACAAAACTTCTGGGTCTCAGCTGAAATGTTGTTTATCAGAAGTCTAAAAATGCTTTGGCTGCCTCAGAATTTGGGCAGAGACAATAATCACCCTGGGAAATCAACCACAATGTGCACTTTTCAAAAAATGATTGAATCATAAAACTCTATGTCAACTGATCATCCTGGATATTGGCAAAAAAAATTGAGTAGACAGTATTCTTGTAAATGTATTCCTGAGTCTGTTGGAACTTTATTTCATCCGGTCAAGCACCAAACTGAAGTCTCCAGGTCAAATATAACGGTTGGGGTGGTTTGATGTTGCTTACACTGGTTGAACATTTCAAAATTTTCACCTTCTTTTTCAGTGAAAAATGTTGTTTATTTTTCAGACATTTTTCACTGAAAAAGCAGGTGAAAATTTCAAAACATTTTCATCACTTTCTTATTTTATTTCGAATTTTTCACCTTGAATTGAGAAAGTGCTGAAAAAGGTTTAAAATTTTCACCTTCTTTTTCAGTGAAAAATGTCTGAAAAATAAACAACATTTTTCACTGAAAAAGAAGGTGAAAAAATTGAAATGCTCAACCAGTGTTAGCCATCAAAGCCTCGCCGTCTTTGAGGATGTCTTTTGATATCTCAAAGGCTTCAATGTGTTCATCCTGCATCCTAGATGTCTAAAATATGTGTTTCAAACATGCTACTGCAAGAAGAGCCCCAAAACACGTCCGGTCACTAATAAAGTGTGTCTCGTCACACTGTCCCAATTGGGTTGAGCCAGTAAAACATAGTTCCTAGACCCCAGAGGCTATTATTGGCTTAGAATTTGGTGACAAACCTGTAGCTGGACACATTTAGGTTGCATAGAGCCCACAAAACACTTAAAGTCCAGTGGTAATATGTTGTGTTTGGAGGGAATCTGAAATGACCGTTGGGCATCGAAGGCAGCATCCACAAGAGTCGGTTGGTTATATGTTAAAAATATGAACATGCAAGAGGATGGTAATGCATCAAACAAGTATATTTACTTTGTATACCTAAGGAATCCAGCAAGAAATGGTATTGCAATGTTGCTCGGAATACATGGCCTATTTTCTCGTGTTTGGAGCAAGCCTCTCTCTGAGATTAACCGGTTCACCGGAGTGGAGTCAGGCTTGCTCCGAACCTACTGCTGCAGGCAGTACCACCGCTAGACTCGCAACCAGTCCTTTCCCACACACTGATCACGAGGCAAAGAGATCAGTGCTAGCAAAGGACTGGAACTTGTGGTTGTCATTTTGGCTGATGGCGCCAAATGAGGTTTTGCACTTGGAATTTGGGGACACCTTTACCTTGAAAAAAAGTGTCAAAAGTCATATAGAGAAAGTTGGATATTTTTGAATTATAAGCTGAATGAGACAAACCTTTTTTTTGCAGTCATATGAACATTGTCGACTGGTCTGTGCGCAGACGATGTCAAGCACCTTCCACCCAGCTCAAAAAAAATGTTGGGCTCATTCACCTTAGAATTGAAAAATACGCAACTTTCTCCATATCAATTTTTACACTTTTTCTGAAGACTCACAGCTCTCAGATTTCAAGTCCAAGACCTCATTTGGCTGCATCAGCCAAAATCGCGACTAAGGATCCCAGCCGCTTCATAACGTGATAAGCGCAGCCATGTGAAGAAGTGGTTGGTCATGAGCCTATACCACCGCGTGATGAAAACATGATGTGGCACGTGGTTTGCACGTGAAATCAGCGTGACCCTCCCTCACACACGTTGCGCGGTGGCCACTGGCGGTATGCGCCGCATTGCAGAGATGCATAGGTTCATGGTGTGCGAAAGAAGTGCAGTTGGGATGCCCAGGGCAAATGAAACTGGTTGAGAGTGCAAGGGAAGGTGTAGTGCATACCGCACGTGCTGCCCCGTGTACGGGTTCACCTGTCCCGTACCCAACCCATAGGAGGGTCCCGCCTATGGCTCTACAGATGGGGCTGTACCCGTAGAAATGGCCCGTAGACCCGTCGGCTATGACAACAGGTTAGAGCCCTAACCTGGTCCTGGTCCTCACCTGTTGGACACCGAAAATTTGGAAGCGCAGACTCACCCATGGGCAGATTGTGTTTTCGACAACCTAGATGGCCATTCATCACAATTCTTCCAATAAATACGGATCGTGGACCGAGTGCTTACTAAGCACTCAGTAGAGATCCGTATCGTTTAGCAGGAACATGGAAGCTAACGGCTAATGATAAGTACCCTCCCGTTCCAGTCTACCAGAAGCCTCCTTACTGACATCCGTCAATCTCATCTACATTGCAAAATCCAATATGGTTCTCAAACTGTACTCAGGGCCGCATGCTACCAGCGGCAGCGCCGTCGTCGCGATGGTCTTGGTGGAGAAACAGATTCCATTCGAACACTTCCCCATTGACATGGCCAACCACGGCCACAAAACCCCGAATTTCTGGTGAAGCACCCTTTCGGCCAAGTCCCCGTCATAGTAAGTTCTCTTAACCCCTTGTTCGTTGCTGTCCGCATAGTTATTGACTCTCCGCTGCAGGACTAAGGCTCCAATCATTTAGTTTTCGTTTGAAGATCCTGGAGAACCAAATGGAAACGGTATTTAAACTGTTTTAAACTGTTTGAAACAGTTTATAAAGGGTATTTTCGGGGGTCAAAAACTCAAGAATATGCCATTGAATTTAACTGCTACATGGTTATCCTCTACTGCACTCCAACGACGACCATTTGAAAAGGCCATCCTTGATCCACATCTTGACAAGCATGGCCTTCATAATGGTCTCCACCTTCATCGATCCACTGGCTTCATGACACAAATGGCGCGACTTTGGGCAAAGGCGCTCGACTGACACGCTGGTACCAGGAATCACCAAGAAGTCGTGTGCCATCTTTGAGACGATGGGAAAGTTGCGCCAGTGCTCCTGGAATACGAAAGATCAGCGCCCGTAATTTATTTCGGCCTGTTCCACTCACCTTCCACCAAGCCAGAGGAGCATTAGGTTCACCATGCCCGTAGGTGCGCAAGGTGCTGTAAAACCTGTCCAGCTCGCTCACGGTTGGTATCTCTTCTTCCTCAACATCAACCATGCACACATCATCCAGGAATGCGCGAGTTGTCCTGGGACGAGATCGCGGGGCATTTTGCGGGGATTGCACAACATTTTCCACATCATGAGTCATAGGCATGCTCAAATAGTACCCGCACACTGGTTTCTCGTTCGGGACCCATCTTTCTGAACCACGCATAATCGAAGGTCAGGTGAAGAACTATAATGGTATCAGCAGAACTTCCACTAGTAATGTGAGAGGCGAGCACTTACCTGTTGTGATGACATTAAGTTGACACTGGGGGGCTTTGGAATAATATATTTCGAGGTTTTTCCAGGCCTGCCTCGGCAGCAGTGCGAAGGGGACATAGTAGCACTTCGTCGTCGCGGCATGTCCTCAAATGCTTGAGCATCCTCTCATACATAGGAAGAACCCAAGGTGTAACGAGAGCGCAGGCGTGCGAGTCTCGCTACACGAAGAGTTGGGTGGTTGCTTAAGATAGAACTGAATGACTGGTGTATGGTCTGGATTTCTTGTCCGCACTACAAACTAGGTAGGTACTTTATAGTGTTCCAGTGTGGCTAAGCCAATGCAACCAGCGGTAGATACAGTAGCTAAGACGATAGTCCGTGTGGAAACAAATGAGCGCGACGGGTAGTTGAGTGAGAATGGAGGGAAGGTAGTTGACGAAGAGGAAGTATCGTGGGAAACGGTTGTGATGGAGTGATGGGGTAGTTGAAATTAAAGTGGAGACGCGCCTCGTTACATACGCCCTCCAGCTCGACGCTCGCGGCGAGCTCAAGCAAGCCCATCATGTTCCATCATATCCTCCTCGCCCTCCTGTCCCGCTCCAGCCTCCAATCCCCCAGCCTTCGGCTTCTTGCGGCTGCTGGTCTTCTTCGACCCGTCCTTGCGCTTGGGGGTGGATCAATCAGAGGAACCGCCACCGCATACTCGTCAGGAACCTCGACCTCGTTCTCGACATGAGTCTCCTCCTCGGCGCGACGATTAGTGAAGCCTGGGGTGACGAAATCGAACTCAGCGTCATCCTGTTCCAACTTCTTCCCACGGCGCTCATTCTGCGCGCTCACACGCTTCTCCTCGCGGTACGCCGCCCCCTCCAAATAGTGGAGGTACATCTTCTCGGATATCAAGCGCATGCCAGATGGGGCCTTGTAGGTCTCGCCCATGTCCGAGGCACAAAGCATCCAGCTCGAGGGAGTGGCAATCTCCATGCCGCGTGGCGCAGAAAAAACATTGCGCCCCAAGTTCACATCAAATCGCACCCACAGGGAACCCTGAGGCTCGAGTCAGTTCAAAGTAGCAACCCAGATCTCGTACCCAGGGGCCCGGGTCCTACAGGCGCGTCGGCCTCACGGTAGAGGCACGCATTCCAGACGATGAAGAGGAGGACATTCTTGGCGGAAATGAGCGTCCAAGTGCCGTTGACGCAAACAGCGAAGGTGTCGTCGGTCTGGCGGCGAACAACGACATGACCAGCATTCCAGTTGGCGAATTTACTGTCGATCTCCTGAGGAGGGAGGATGCGGCTGAAGACGGGCATGGTGAAGGGTGCGATGGAATGGGAATGATAGGATTCAAGCAGGTAAGAAGGAATAGGCGCAGCCTGTGACGTAGAACGGAGTAGTGAAAGGAAGCTTGTGGCGTTCTTTTCGCCCAAGTCAGGGTATTTATCCCATAACTCGCAATTGGTTTCGAAAGCAACACTTGATGCCAGGTACTCCACCTCATCGACAGTGGGACTGCCTGAACCATCAGGCAGCTCCTTAATGTCTGATATGCCGATCAACTCCAAATATTCAGCCAAAGCGGTGAGTTTTTTGGCTTGATCATGTGCCATCCAAGTCTTGTCCCCAGATTTCCAGAGTATTTCGAAGATAGCTTCTGTGCGGCGACCATAGTGGCTCAGAACGCGTTCTACAGCCCACTCATTGGTTTGGTCATTGGTTGAAATTCCCAACTGACACTCAAGTCTCCCAGGAAACCTGCGATCATCATTCGGAACATGAATGCGCAACAGTGAGGCATGAAATACGTCGTGAATGCTGCGCTGTTTCATGTTTGCTGGAAGATCAACCTGATAGGAGTTGTTCCCAAAATTCTTGAGGATAAGATATGACCCAACATATTTCGGGATCAGTTTGCGTGCAAGACCTTTCTCAAACTTGATGTTCTTGGTTGAAAGATAGACAAGATCTCCCACGGTGAACGGAGAGGCTGCCATTTGCGGTTGGCAGCGCGAGTTTGTTTAACCCGAGCAGCGATCATGCTGTCATGAGCTGCCAAGATAGCAAGTCGTCGTTGCAGAGCGAATCTAGCAACACCCGGATATTCGCGGTTGTCAGAATTCCATAGCAACGAACGCGGCATCCGCCCATTATTGAGAAAGAAAGGGGCATAACCAGTGCTCTCAGAGCACGCAGTATTCATTGCAAATTCAATGGCTGGTAGCTTTGCAACCCAATCGTGTTGCTTGGGGTCGATGCATTGGCGAATCATTTGTGTCACGGTGCGATTAGCCCTCTCAGTGCCGCCATCTGACTCGGGATGGTAAGCACTTGACATGTGCAATTTGGTGCCAATTAATTCGTGCACCGGCGCCAGAACGTGCTCGTAAATAGAACATCCCGGTCACTCACAATGACTTGGGGAGTCCATGAAGTTTGTATACGTGCTCAAATATAAGCTCGGCAATCTGTCGGGCGGTATAATTAATTCTGCTCGGAACCAAATGCGCCATTCCAGTTAGAAGGTTGATGATGACTGTGATGGAGTTGTATACCCCATCTCGGTCCTTGGACTCAGGAACGGGGCCGACGAAGTCTACACCGATAGATTCCCACGGTTGAAGTGGAGGGTTCAGGGAGTGCAACAGCCCATAAGGCTTCTGGTTTCCAGATTTGCTTCGCTTGCACGTAGCACACGTCTCGCAGTAACTGCGAGTATCCTCAACCATGTCCTTCCACCAGACGTGGTCCCGAAGGTAATCCAGAGTTTTCTTCATGCCCAGATGGGCGAGGATTGAATGTGCCTCTGAGATCACAATTTCTCGGAGGTTACGGCCTTTGTAAGTAATCCTAGGAATGCAAAGGACTCGTCGATCGAGCTCCTTCAGATATATGATGCCATCTTCGACCTCAAAATTATGGAATACCTTTGGGGACTCCAGGATTTGCTTGAAAAACGGATCATCCCCATATTTATGGGCAACAAGCTTGGCAATATCGAGGCCCTGCCAACCACTGTTGACAGCCTGCAGAAGGGACTCGTTCATATTCTCGAGTTCCTGAATGAGCTCAGGAGGTAAAGTAGGATCGTGATCGGTGTTTGACAGTTGATCGCCGTTTGACAACTGATCCATGGAGCGAGGATCAGATTGTGCCATAACATTCTGGCGGATCTTTGCCGACTTGTCTGCATTCCTCAACGTGGATTTTTTGGATATACCCCCGCCCTCCTTTGGGACACAGGGGTTTTGGACCCAAATGCACCAGGGGTACGGCTCGTTTCAGCTGTGGATGAGACTTCTCCTGACTGCACTTCCGCCTCTTTAGCTGCACGGGCCATTGAGCGGGTGACTCTATCACTTGAGAGAGCTACAGCTTCACGCCCAGCGAACACAGGCATGGTGATCATGTTTATCTCAAGGTCATTGTTGTCGATGACATCATGATAGGTATATTCGGAACGTGCACGTACAGTCCCCGGGGCTTCATTGGAATAGATGCGAGAAAGGGCATCAGCAAGTACATTCTCTGTCCCTGGAACATACTTGATCTCAAAGTCGAAGCCAGAGATCTTCTCAACCCATCTAGCCTGATGGCCTGAGAGGTTCTTCTGGTTCACAAGGTGTGTTAATCCCTTGTGGTCGGTTACCCAAGTAAAATGACATAATTCTGCTGGGCAGAGTTGAGTTTCGCAGAAAAGAAGGCGGCCACTTTCGCATTCTTCCAGTCTGGGCCTTGGCATACAACCCTGCAATCCCGGAGCTGCAACCATCGGTAATGAGCCAAATCGGCGGCGCACGTGATTTGTAGACCAGCGGCTTGCGGTGGTGGTCTTTACCATCACTTGCAATACGCTTGCTGTCTTCAAAGGCACGCTGGTGAGTATAACTCCACCGAAAGGGTACTGAGTCTCCAGTTAGGTGATGCAAGATGCCCAGTGGAATGCGAATCATTGCTAGATCATCGGCAAATACCCTACCGAGCCTAGATACCCACGTAGCAAATCTCGGTTCGTGTGTGTTTTCCAGTTCATGACTGAAACTATTTTGTCAGGATCCATCCGGATTCCGTTGTTGTCAACAACGCGGCTGAGTACCTTTAACTCGGACTTCAAGAGCTGCATCTTGTTGGCGCTGAGATACAGAGATTGTTCCTTCAGTACGTCAATGACCATTTTGACGTGCATGATATGTTCATCCAAGGTGTTAGAGTAGATAATAATATCATCAAGGTATACATCCATGAACCGACCAATATAGTCTGAGAATAAATAATTCATCAAAGACTGATACGTTGCAGGTGTGTTGCAATCACCTTGTTGCAGAACCATGCTAACCATGTTTCCGTCAGGTGTACTAACTGCTGTTCGTTCAACATGTTCAGGTACAACCCTAATTTGCTCATATGCATCCTGACCGTCAATCAGCGAACAAAATTTGCATCAGGCAGCCCGGCGAAGTATTCCTTCCATGTCCGGGAGCAGAGACACCATTTTCTTAGTGTTGGCATTCCGTGCGCGTAGATCAACAACGACCCGCAATTTGAGATTGTCAGTTTTAACCTTTGGTATCAATAGCATCGGCGTGGTGTTACCGCAGTTGCTGACTTTCCAGCGTCCAGTTTTTAGGTATACTCGACACTTCTCATCCCACAAGGGCCTCAAAGCTTCAGGGCAACGCGATGGTCTCTAGGGTAAGATTTTATTCTCATCTATCAATGGTATAGTATGGTTAATCGCGCGCAGTGGCGGGAGTCCGGTCTCTTTGGCTGTTTTACAGCTGGGTCTCGCATAGTCAGGAGCTCCTCGCGAGCGGCTTGGAGCACATCCTCCTTTAGGCTTGTTGAATTTGCGAATATACGAGCGGTGGCAACTCCTTCAAGAGGTAACACGTCAGAACTTCCAACAGACACAGGCAGGATTTAAACCGATACTAACCTTATGCTGGTACAGCCAAGAGGTACCCAAAATCATGTCGTATCCAGTGATGTTTGTGACGAAAAAGGTGCGCTGTTCTTTAATGTCTTGATATTTGAAGTTGACATTGACGAAGTGGTTGATCTTCGACCGAGAGCCTTGCACAGCTAACTGCAAGGTGATAGGTTCATTCAGTTCGGAGCGCTTAAGTCTGAGCTGGTCTGATACATTCGTCGAGATCAAGTCTCCAAGAGACCCTGAATCCACGAGGGCGCGGACTGGTTCTCCTTCCACAAGCACCACGATGACGAGTGGCTTGGTGACCACGCATTGAGGGAGTCTAGGAGTTGACGCGGTGCGTGTGATCCCTTTGTAGCTATCCACGGGGATCTGAGCACCGCTACACAGCATTACCCAGTCATCGTCGGGTGGAGTGCTTGATGGTTCAAACAACGAATCAAAGTAGCTTTGCCTGTGGGTATTCATTAGCTCACATTGGTGTGTATTTTCACGCAACAATGCTTTCTCCTGACGTCTTAGAACCCAATTGGTTAAATCCAACTCCGGGTTCATCAGTACTGATTCCGGTATTTGCTCGTGTAGACCATGTCTTCCGCACGGCATCGAAATCAAGAATGTATCAGGTCCCTCAAGGTCATCTTGTTCACGGAGGACGCAGCCGATGCCTACTTCGGCGAACATTGGTAAGGCTTCGCTAATATCGTTGAAATATTGCTGAACGGCGTCAGCCAATAGTTCTCCACTGGAATACAATGGATAATACGTCCTGTGTAGCTTTTTTGGCCATATTGCGAGCCCGCTGACGAGCGTACCAAGCGGCGAGGTGGAACTGCGGCACGCGAAGGTATTCGAGAGGTAAAATTGTTACTTCATCAAACCACGCATCCTCGATGGTGTAATTCTCAGCCGATACATGCAATACACGGAATCGGTTGGCATCACGACGTTCATCAGCCCATGAGACGCATTCGTCGCCGGGGTAAGGAACTGAAAATTCTAGCATGGCTTCAACAGTATTCCCAATGACGTCGCCTAGACGCTGGGCTCTGGTCGGAATGTCCGATCGGAGTTCTGCGATATTGTTGGTGGCAGAGCCCACACTCCAGATGTTTCCGAAATTCCTCAAGAACATCATCAGGCAACGGCAGCTCAGTTGATGCAAAGGGTTCCTTGTCAGTTCCATTGCTGAATTTCGGAGCAGATGGTCGCCATCTTCAGATTCTTCCTCAGATTCGTCCTCGGAATCGCTGACTGATTGTAGCGAAGGCAGGTCATTGTAGTCCTGGTCAGACTCGGTACTGGGTGGTGACAGGTTGAGCTGGGTTGACAATGTGTTCAAATCATATTCCATCTCGGCTTCTTCTACTTCGGCCAAGAGATTTAAAACACGTTCAGAGTACCAGGCGACAATATTGAACTCTGCACTTTCAAACTTCGACACCGGGAGCATGGTGTCCAACGCCAAGGCAGAGTCCGAGATGGTAAGTGTCCCTGGGATGTCCTGTGCAACATCGAACCGATCCCAGACAGCTGTGTCTTCTGAACTGTCCCAAACGGCTGCTTCAAGCATAACGTGAACACAGTTGGACAATGGATCACCAAGCTCAGATGTGTAACGATCCTCCAATGGTACGTCATCTATGTTCAAGTTCAAAGCTTTCTGTTGCTGATGAGCATACCACAGCGGCAGCATGAAGTTCGGATGTTCAAGAAGGCTTTTCGAAATAATTATCTCGCTGCAAGAGTCTATGGCATGGTTGATGATACAGTATTCCGCATCTGACACCAGATACAGGTAGAAACACGACTCCTCTAGCGGATCTCGTGTGTGTTATCTCCTGGGTAAGGTTGCGCTGCCTGGAGCCTCCATGCCGCATGGTTTGCAACGATGTCACCATTCAACAGATTCTTTCCGTCAAGATTAAAGGTGAATAGATGTTGGTCAGGGTGTCCTTCAAGATTGAAGCTGGAATTATTGTTTTCAGGTTGTATGGGCTCCCCGCCCTCCTCAGCTTCCAAATCAAAGTGTACGCCTGCGACCGGCAGTGTTTCAAGCACCTCTGTGCTCTGGTACAGTGCCGCCGAGCCACCACCCCGGGATGAGCCGGAACTAGTGGCTATTTTCGCTGCATGAGCGCCAAAACCGGAGGGCTTCCCTTTTTGCTTTGAGGTAACTGTGGTAAGTTTCGGGCAATTCGTGCAATGACCCTTCTTCGCAGTTGAAACACAATCCCTTGGCAAGGAGCTCATTGCGGAGCTGCGGTGATAATTTTTTCTCAGTCGAATTTTTTGAAGATTTGGCTGGAATATTCGCAGCTGAAGTGCGAATCACTTCTTCCCGGTTTGTCGGACGAAACCGCCCCCCGCGGCCACGACCACGGCCTCGGAATCCGCCGCGAAGGGAGGAGGAAGAACCTTGATTCACATTCTGGGTACCAGTAGTATTGGTGGTCTGAGGCTTCGCAGGTGGCGACGTTTTCGGAGTATTCTTGTGGGAGTCTACTCCCAGCAACGTCTCGGCCGTTCTGCAGCCTCAACGACTTCGTCCCAGGTGGATATCTCAGGATCCAGCTCCTTACGGTACATTTCTTGTTGAATGTCCGTGCGGAAGCTATGCCAAAGCTTAACCACCTTTTCTTGATCATCCGCTAGACCAATGGTGTTAAAAATTTGCAGGAATAGTGCAACATGTGCTGCGACTCTCTTGTCATTCTGAAAGGTGCGGCTAAGGAGCCTGCGCTGTTTGATGCGGAAATCCTTAGGGAAGACAAACTCAAACAAGCCATTGAAAAATTCCGACAGTGACCAGATTCTATTGCTCAACACGACCTTCTGGTTGTAAAAGTCTCGGGCACGTCCCTCCAGGTGGTAAGAAATCATCAAGACCTGGTGTTTATGAGGGACACGACCCATATCCAGATACATATTCGACTCGGTGACACAACGAGTAAACGCCTCAGCATCAGCAGAGCCATCGTATTTCTTGGTGGGATGGGTTTTAAAAGCATCTTCTTATGGTGCCGCCGTTTTGAAGGCACCTGGCGATTGGAGCGGTTAGCCCCATTGTTGCCATCGGCGTCGGATTCTGAATCCGAACTGGAAGAGCTATCAGAGGGATCAGGTTCTCCACTGACCCTCTCAGCTTCACGGATAGCTTTATCGATAAAACTACCTGCTGCGATGCGACCAGGAGTTGATCTCTTTGCTGCAGCCAGTTGCTTTGGTTGCAGCAAGTTTTCAACGTGCGCTTGCGCCCTCTGTTGCGTGGAGTTCTTGCGTGGAACTATACCTGGTTGCTGAACCGGAGTGGCCCTAATTCCACTGAGCTCCCTCTGGAGCTCAGCGATCCTCTTGTTGATAAGTTCATGGTTCTTCTTATCAGATTCGGTCTGCGCAGACACTTGGTTTAATTCGCTCTTGGTGGGCGAAGAAACCTTAGAGGGGGCAAATTTGACATGCGGAGTTCTCTCTGCAAAATCCTGGGTTGGGAAATCGTAGAAAAAGTTGGGCGGTGTTGAAACCCGCTCCTCCTTTATCACGCGATTGATTTCTGCGAAATTATTGAGTGCTTCCTTCTGTGCCTCAATATTAGCTTCAGAAAAATCCTCCGAGAAGTTGATTCCCCCAAGTTACGGGGGTCGATTCCCTTGCCTTTGTTAGATGGTCCCACACCACTCGCGATGATGGGGCTGAAAGGACCCTGGTGAGAGTCATGGTATTCTTCAGCGACGTGTGCGTCCGCTCCGTCGTTTTCGAAATGAGGCGTGAATCCGGTGATGACAGACTTCACACTGGCAGATTCAGGTTGCGCACTGGCTGACTTAGTGTTGCAGCATTCATAGCTTCAGCTGCAAGCTGCTGGTGACGATGAGCAATGGTTAGCCATTCATCACTGCTCAATTACGGCCAGCGTGTTCCACCGTAGTTGCCTCAGAGCCATTCTCAGAGGCATTGGGCGAGTCAAGTTCAATCAGTTTATTATGATCAAGACTCGTAGTTGCGGGGCTAAAGTCCACTCACCCGCAAGATGTGGTGACATCGTGGACTGGGCAGGGACCAAGCCACTGCCATCGCCGTCTTCAACCAGTGAAGCGGGCGTTCCCACGGCCTCAACGTCAACAGACAAGAGGCGCGATGGGCGGGAGGAAGGGGATCCCGTTACCCCTTGTTGATTCAGAGGACCTCGGCGCTGGAATTCGCATCAGCTGGGAGGTCCTCTATCACAGGCGACCGTTGCAGCTCAAGGGGTATGTGTGGCGGAGAGGCCCAGCCATCTCTGGTGGCCACACGAGTAGCATGAGTGCGAGTGGGCTGCATAAGGAGGTCGACGAAGAGGGTAATAGGTAGTGTGGATAGAAACCGGGGTTGTCGAAGCAGAGCGGCAAAGTGGTTGATCAGACCCCGGGAGCCAGACAGAGCAACGACGAGCGAGCAGTCAAAAATATGTAACGAGAGCGCAGGCATGCGAGTCTCGCTACACGAAGAGTTGGGTGGTTGCTTAAGATAGAACTGAATGACTGGTGTATGGTCTGGATTTCTTGTCCGCACTACAAACTAGGTAGGTACTTTATAGTGTTCCAGTGTGGCTAAGCCAATGCAACCAGCGGTAGATACAGTAGCTAAGACGATAGTCCATGTGGAAACAAATGAGCGCGACGGGTAGTTGAGTGAGAATGGAGGGAAGGTAGTTGACGACGAGGAAGTATCGTGGGAAACGGTTGTGATGGAGTGATGGGGTAGTTGAAATTAAAGTGGAGACGCGCCTCGTTACACAAGGTAGGGTTGGTGTTTTTGAGCGTGACATCTGGAGTGTAACCTGTGTTCCTGGTTCCATAGGTAACCAGGTCTGAGACAGCTAATTGTCTGTCTGTCCGAATTTTCAAAATATGGATTTCGTCCCATGCTCTGATTGGCCAGCATTCGGATCAAACCGGAGTTTCCCCGATATGTTTGGTCTCAAGGGCTACACCTCCGCCGTATCTCCACCGCATCTCCGCCAGCATCATCGGATGTTCCCATGCCTGCCATCACACCCCATCAAAGCGCCTGCCGCCGCTGTCGATGTTCACAAACACCTCGGCTTCCTTGCCCATTCCTCCTCCAGCATCATCAGATGTTCACGTGCCTACCACTATGCTGCCATCACCCCATCAAAACATCTCCGTTGGCATCATCGGATGTTCCCATCCCCGTCATCATACTGCCATCACCCCATCAAAGTGCCTGCCGCAGCCATTAATGTCCACGGTAGAAGGCCCAAAAAAAAACCCAAAAATCAAGGGGAATAGAGCTTATTGGCAAGTGATAAGGCATAACACACCACAATCCAATGAGTTATTAATGTTGAAACAAACTTTGCTGTTTTATTAGCCAGCCCTAAGATGCTAGAGTTTAATTCTTATTTAGACTCCGATAAATTTGAACATTTCAAGTTTTTTGGTGAAAAAACTAGTGAAAAATGGTTTGAATTTTACAGCAATTTTTCAGTGAAAAACCAACACTGGTTGAGCATTTCAATTTTTTCACCTTCTTTTTCAGTAAAAAATGTTGTTTATTTTTCAGACATTTTTCACTGAAAAAGAAGGTGAAAATTTTAAAACTTTTTCAGCACTTTCTCAATTCAAGGTGAAAATTTTGAAATAAAATAAGAAAGTGATGAAAATGTTTTGAAAATTTCACCTGCTTTTTCAGTGAAAAATGTGTGAAAAATAAACGACATTTTTCACTGAAAAAGAAGGTGAAAATTTTGAAATGTTCAACCAGTGCAAGTGAAAAACTTGTAACTTCTTCATGAATTTTTTGAACTTCAAAACTTTTTCAGCACTTTTTCAGAAATTTTTCACAAGGTTCAAAAAGGTCACCAAAATGTTTCAAGTTTTTCACCTACTTTTTTGGCGAAAAATTACTGTAAAATTCAAAACATTTTTCACCAAAATTTTCAGTGCAAAACTTGAAATGTTCAACCAGTAAGGGCCGGATTCTCTACATAGATTTGGGAAAGGTTAATAGTTTTAATATTTTATTTGTATCTCACTGGTTGAGCATTTTAATTTTTTCACCGTCTTTTTCAGTGAAAAATGTTGTTTATTTTTCAGACATTTTTCACTGGAAAAGAAGGTGAAAATTTTAAAACTTTTTCAGCACTTTCTCAATTCAAGGTGAAAAATTCGAAATAAAATAAGAAAGTGATGAAAATGTTTTGAAATTTTCACCTGCTTTTTCAGTGAAAAATGCATGAAAAATAAACGACATTTTTCACTGAAAAAGAAGGTGAAAAAATTGAAATGCTCAACCAGTGTTGGTTTTTCACTGAAAAATTGCTGTAAAATTCAAAACATTTTTCACTAGTTTTTTCACCAAAAAACTTGAAATGTTCAACCAGTGAGTTTATTGCACAAGTACGACCATTCCGCACAGGGTTCTTGTCAAATACAGCACCTGCAAACACGGTTTTTTCTGCGGTGCTACTCACTGGTTGAGCATTTCAATTGTTTCACCTTCTTTTTCAGTGAAAAATGTTGTTTATTTTTCAGACATTTTTCACTGAAAAAGAAGGTGAAAATTTTAAAACTTTTTCAGCACTTTCTCAATTCAAGGTGAAAATTTCGAAATAAAATAAGAAAGTGATGAAATGTATGGCACATATACTGTGCAATAAATAAAAAGTAACGCACCTCGGCGGAAATCACCAATAAACACACAGGTTGGACTGAAATTTGAGAAAGATACCCAGCTTCAGACGTCCAGGATGACAAAAACACGCACCTCATTTTGGGCTGAAAAAGAAAACACAGGTTGATCCTCGGGCGGTTCAAATTGCACAGGTTGGGTTGACTGCTAAATTTACACACATCCCGCTGACATGCACCCCAGAAATTCACGTAACCTCGAGGCGCGGGTCTTCTGGCTAATTTACACCCACCTTGTGATGAGATTGGCCAAAATTCGTGTACCTTTCGGTGCAGGTCGCATGGCAGAGATCCGACGCCAAGCCCTCCAGTCGGAGCTTTGGCTTAGGGCCAGAGGTTTACGAGAGTGTATTTCTGGAGAGGTTTCTTCGAAATCCACCTACGTCATTAGGCACGGCGCGGGAATTCCCAAATCCCAGATCCTGGTGTATACTTAGGCTCACTACAATCGGGGGAGACTTCCCATAAATTCAAATAAAATACAGGAGACTCAGAAAGCACACTTCCATCATTAAACCTTATAATTATGAACAGCACACCAGAACTTGGAGCAAAGTCGAATAATTTGCCGTCTGGACTAAAATAGCGCGATGTCAGGAACCTCGGTCCGGGGATATATCCGGATTGATCGCACTTCTCCGTGCATCATCTTCTGGTAACTCCTGGAGCACTCAAGCTTGGGCAGCACATAGAAACCTTTTGAATTATTGGCTCAATTATCAGATCAGAAGGAAGGAGAGCTAGGATGAACTCAAGATCAGAGCATAGGGCCTCGGTCATATAACCCGTGATCTTTCGGCTCCTGAACTCCTAAACTCGCACCATGGCGGACGACGACATCCATAGTTTCCTCATGGAGGCCCACAAGATCTCGCTGGAGGCCCAGTTCCTTGTTGACTCTCTTCCAAATGTCGACCAGGCTGCGGTGGAACGTCTTACACATCAGCTCAGTGCCATCCGCACTATTCTGTCGACGCTGGACGACCTGCACATAGATCCACCAACCCTGGAAGCCGCCCTTACCTACGTCCAGGACTTGATCCGACCTTTGGACGACTTTCTCCTCAACCCCCTCCACCGCCTAGCACTCACATCCCGCTGCGATACACCGGCAAAAAGGGTCGTCCCTCCTATGTCTTAGATTTGGAGAGAGCATTGCTGCTCCACGATCTGGGCAACACTTGGGAGGACATCGCCACTGCTTTGGGTGTTAACGGCGGACACTATATTACCAGCTGGACCGCAATGGTTTGTCGACGGCGAGGAGGGAATGAACTGAAATGACGGACGAGGAGCTGGATGAGCTGGTGGCCGAGATTTCTCTGGCACACCCATTTAGAGGATCAACGATAATATCTGGCCATCTGGAATCCCGCGGCGTCCACGTCCCGAAGAAGCGAGTTCAGGACAGCTTACGCCGGGTGGATGAGATTGGCGTGCTCGTGAGGTACGCCTATCCTATCATGAATGGGGCAGGACCAGCCTAACCTGATTCTTAGGTGGTCGGGGATCATCAAACGTCGCATATACAAGGTCCGAGGAGCCAATGCGCTTTGGCATCAGGACGGCAATGAGAAGTTGCGCCCATGGGGCTTCTGGGTCCATGGCTGCATCGATGGGCACTCACGACTCATAATCTACCTTCAATGTTGTTCGAACAAACACGCTAAAACTGTCGGCGAGCTGTTCATGACTGCGGTGGGCATCTTTGGATGGCCAAGTCGTGGCCGCGGCGATTTTGGGAAGGAGAATAATGAGATGGAAAGGTTGCTGATAGCTCATTGGGGGTTAGCACATCGGGCGTATCTGCGTGGAAGGTGAGTCAAGCTTTGTTCTTTGGATTTACGTCTGACAATACCCAGATCTTTACACAACATTCGAATTGAACGACTGTGGCGAGACATCAGAAAGGACACCCTGGAGTTTTTCCGACAAATTTTCCTCTACCTCGCTGCGAACGACCTTCTGGACATGAAGAACGAGGTGCATCGCTCATGCTTGTATCTCGTTTATCAGCCTAGAATCCAGGCGTCACTCGATCGCACTCGGGATGCTTGGAACCACCACAAGATCCGCACAGAGCGCAACAAGACGCCGGTGGCTATCTATGAGCTCAGCCGAGAGTATGCCCTGGCCCGAGGGTATTGGACAGGAGATCCGGGCGACGATGTGGAGTTCGTCGCGAACGATCCATTGTATGGTTATGATGGAGAGGCCCCACTCCCTCCTCCTGGTGAGTCCGCAGACAATCCGGATGGCTTGATGGGTGGAGAGCCGGTGGGCGTTGAAGCAGAGAGAGAAGCAGGCATTTCCTTAAACGACGACGATGAACTCGCTGCCATCAAGGAGCTCATGCCGGACTTTGATTTTGAGGAGGACGATGGGAACTGGGGAATCGAAGTGTATTGTCGCGCTGTAGTTTACTTATCTACTTTAATGATATAGAAAATTGGACGTCTATAATAATTACTGGGGCTTGCGAACATTGAGGCGTTGAGTGATAGCTGTCGCGACCCTCTGCCATTCAGCGCTTTGAGTGCCATTGTGGTCAGGGTGGTAAATCTATGACTTCGACGTCAGTAGGTGAGAAGGATCACATCAAGTTGCACTAACCCGGACAAGACGGAGATAACGACCGCGAGGGGTTAATGCCACCAAATCCTGGTATGTCACACGATTCGCCGCAATAGGATGAGGAAAGCGGCGGAGAACCTCTTGGATGAGATCATTGAAGTTGAGGTAATGCATCGCCTCCACGTCCCAAACATCGCGGGCAACCCCTGGCGCGGGACGCGGATTACTTGCGGATGCGGATGCCGAGGGTGCAGTGCGTCGTGTAAAGAACTCGTGGGTAAAGAAGTCCTCGAAACGAAAGTTGGGGTCCTTAGCCTTGGGCCTTGGCTTCGGCCGAGAGCCAGACGGTCCTGCGGTGGGCGGCGCATCTGGCTTTGAAGGTCCCGGCTTAGTGGCGGGAGGTGGCTTGGCTTTGGTGGCAGGGGGCGACTTGCTCTTGGGTTCCTTGGGCTTCGAATCCGAGCCCTTCTCAGGGGGAGCAGCCTCCGATTCAGACGCTGATATGGTGGAATGAGTCACCGGAAACCAAATGAAATTAAAGGACCTACTGATGTCCACTGGGACGGATTTTTTGGCACCCTTCGTACGGCGTCTAATCCGAGTCCGCGCCGAGCTCGTCCTGGGCCCTCTCTTAGGTGGCGCTTCGTCGTCTGAGGCTGCGCTAGATTGTCAGGGAAGCTGATGCTCTTCAGAAACAAACACACAAATACGATTGGGCTCGGGGGTCTTGTACGCTTTTTCCCTTGCTGTTTGGACGTACGCGGGGGCTCTGAATCATGTGAGCACTTAAGGGGAGTAAAGGGCAGACAAAAGATGAGTCGCACCATCAACACTGTCTGAGTCTGACTCCGAATCGCTCTTAGATTGGGATGTGCCAGTCCTGATTGGGAAAAACGATGATTCAATGAGAAGAACATAATATATAGTACTGCTCCTACGTCGCATTTCGCTTAGAGGTCCCACTACATGCACCCGCGCCTCCGTTACGAGTGCGCCTCCCTTCGGGCTGAGGAGCAAAACTCAGGACACATTTTTATTTGGCAGAGGTAAAGACTCACCGCAGGGTTAGGGCCAGCCGTGTTCGGTGTGGCGGATCGTGGACGGGAGGAGTGGCGCGACTAGTTCAGAGAGTGAGTAAAGTGCTGGCCAGGACTGAATACGCGACTGTACCTTTAAATCGGACGTGATTTTCCGCATAATGGCGGTGCAGGTGGCGCAAATCAGCTCCAAAATGTAATCGTACTCCTCGCGTTCAACAACGTCGTCCAAGACACGGGCGACGACATGCTCGTAGAAGAATGGCAAACCGTCCGGACCCGTGATAAGGATGTCCTTGTTCATCCGCTTCGAGTCTCTTGCGTCACCGAGGGCAGAGGCGAGCAAGAAGACCAGGGACTCTTCCGAATCTTTATGGACGTTAATCAGTTTCAGCCCAGTGATCATCCGGTTATCGACGAGCCCGATCTGAAAGAATATTATGGCACGGTGAGAGGTAATGTTTGACGACGCACCGGAAACTTGGAACTTTCGCTGGTACAAAACTCGCTCAGCTCGCGACAGCCCTTCGGGTCCCACATGAACCGAGGGTGCTTCGCTCTAAAGTGCTGGAGCGAGAGAAGAAGTGAACGGGAGGCGCTGTGGACATCTGCAATAGCAGCCAGAGCGAACTCGTTAAAATTAACGAGATGGTATGTGAGGCGGATGCCCTTGTAGATGTCGTCGAAGATTCTCATCAAGAGATCAAGTCCCCCAGCACCGAGTGAAAAGAGGGAGTCAAACTCATCCTCGTGGTCGTCAGAACCGGTCTCAGTCGGAGGACGGGGCAGGTTATCCCCAGCCTCGAGTAGATCATTGATGTAAAGAAGGAAACGGGTGCGGAAAAACCCGTAGAAGGTGCGAACGGTCATGGTGCCATCGACAGTCAGTCTCATCCACTCAGCGATGTAGAGGGCCCCCAGGGATCGGTAGCGCTCAGGTACTGTATCAGTCCACTGCAGAAAACATGAGTAGCGTCGATAAAACCCACGGTGCGGCGTACCCCAAAACCCGATTTCGGCTTTGACATGTTCTTCAGAAGCCGGTGGAGTTGTAGGTGCTCAGACGACACCGGAGCGATGCCTGCATCCTTGTCGTCGTGGAAGCGGAACGACTACAGCTTATTAGTATAGATCCTTCTGTGCAGCGCAAAATATATACCTTCCACTCTTTGCTGTGCGCCCGCCCAGAAGTATCCGGATCCTGGATATTCAAGGTACAAGAGTCAGAGCGGCTAGAAAAAGCGACGAGTGACTTACATCGGACAGCTCATTGTCGGGTTCTTTGCCTCCATCACCGGTAGCATCCTAAAACAGTGCAAATGAGTGTGGCCGGCGGCAAGGAACAAGCAACTCACATCCGAGCCATCGTTGTCAGTGAGGATGGCTTTGCCTTTGCCTTTATCCCCGGTATCGGAGGAATCCTGAGAATTTATTAGCAGAGAGTGTGATCGGTGGTAATAGCTTACATCAGAGTCGCTATCGTCGACAGGAACAGCTTTGGCCTTGGCCTTGCCCTGCTTCTCAGCGTTGGATTTCTGAGAATCGAGAATCAAGCGCAAAAAGAGTCAGAGTAAACAGTAGGGACTAGGAAGGAAGTACTTACCTCAGGTTTCTCTGCCTTCGCTTTTTTTCGATCCTCGTCGGAGGCCATATGGATATCCTAAGAACCCGGTATTCAATAGTCGTCAGGAAACAATATTTTGATAGACTCACCTTGTCAGGGTTGGCTTTGCCCTGGGCCTTGCCGCGCGAGGGCTCCTTCTAGCCAACCAACATACTCAGTGAACACGTACAAGGCACCAGGAATAAAGTGTCTAACCTTGGACTTCTTGGCCGTGTGATTGTCACTGTCGTTGTTGCTGTCGCTGCCGCTGTCGGACACACGACCCTTAAAACGGCACTGTTAGCCATGCCTGAGGTTGGACGATATTGGACGCACCCGTTTAGCCTTTGATCCCGTGGCCGCTGCCTCAGGGTCTCCAGCATCGGAATCGGAGCCATGAGCGGACTCCAAATCCTCGTCCAAGCTATCGTCAGAAAACTCTGTAACACCGCCAAAAGGGAGATTCGGGCCGGCCGGATTAAGGGCGATGAAAATCAGGTTTTTGAAGCCCTTCCCGGCATTACGAACATTTGTGTTGGCGAGGCAGCTGGAGTGAATGAATAAATGAAGGTCGGCGAGATGAATAGACGGACCGTTCCCAATTGACGAGGTTTACCTCACTCACACCTTTAAGAGGGCGCAATAGTGGGGCCTTTCCTTTCTTGACCACGCCGCTCTTCTTGAGGATGGGGCGTACACGGAGGAGGCGAAATCCGTGATCAACGACGTGTGTAATGTGATGCTCGTTGAACTCGCGTTCGACAGAGGCGATGATCTCGGCGGACGTGGTGTCGCTAGGAATAGATACTTTCTGCATGTAACCATCGTCTGCGAGATCATTGAGTCTGAGCCAAATGAGTGAGCACTGAAAGCAACGAGCAAAGGAGAAGGTACTTGTGAGCGTCTGGCTTTACGTAGAGACCACGGGCTACGTCCTTGGTGGCCTCGACGAGTAGGACAGTGTAAACAGTCCCTGGCCTCTTCTTCACGGCCGGCACAGTGACGCGAGCCGGCTTCGCAGCGTCAGCGGGTTCGCTGGTCGTCGAAGACTTGCCCTTTTTTTTCCTGGACTTCGATTTGTAAGGGCGGAGATCCCCTTCGACCTGCGACTGATGATAGCAGTCAATTTGTGAGGTTAGGAACATAACCAAGACACGCACCTGCTTCGCAGGATGGAACTGAGTCCCTGCTGGAAGAGATGCCTGGATGTTATCCTTGCGCATATCAGCGAGGTTACGGAACAGGCCCGAGGCCGGCCGAGAGCCCTTCAGTGTGCTTTCCGTCGCAGACGCTGCCTTTGGGGGCGCTGGCACAGGGGCAGGGGCAGGGGCAGGAGTAGGAGCAGTCGGCGCTGCTGTCGCGGGAGCAGTGGGAGCGGACACCGGGGTCTAGCATCTTGTTGGATGAACACTGTCGAAGAGAGAGGGATGTAGGTGCGCACCTCAGGGATGATGTGCTGCCCGGCAAAGCAGCCACAGGCGCCGCATGGTACACCTGCATGCGCCACATTACCATCCGAGTCAGTGTCCTGGGGTTCTTTGGAGAAAAAGAGGCCGCAGCCACAGAGGCAGCCGCTGTTGTTGCACTTGCCGAGCTTGTGGGCGGGGATAGGCATCAGGAGAAGGTAGAGGGAGGACGCAAGGGCAGAAAGATGGGGAAAAAGGTGGAAAAACCATTCGCCGTTTCAAAGTCCGCTCTGGAGGCCAATTTGTAAATGGCTAAACTCATTGCCAAGGAGTGAGCGAGCTTGTTGAAGTCCAACCTGTGTGTTTCAAATGGTAACGCGGTGTTGCTGACAAGTAGGGTCGTTTACAGCATCACCACGTGGTGCGTGATTTCGCGCACAAACAACACCAACCTGCGTTAAATTCTAGCGCTCAATTTCAGCTACGTCAATTTTCATCAAGCATCCGAACTTGTGTCAAATTTTGTGAACAGCCTTTCAAGGTGCGTGATATTCTCATCTTGGAACTTGATTTATTGCACACTATATCACCCATAAAAATGTTTTGAAATTTTCACCTGCTTTCTCAGTGAAAAATGTGTGAAAAATAAACAACATTTTTCACTGAAAAAGAAGGTGAAAATTTTGAAATGTTCAACCAGTGACTCAGTGCATAGTGATAATGTTGTTGCCTTGTCTAGAGCAAGCTGCGGGCTTTCGGAAACAGGGCCAGAGGCATCCCAGCAGACTGTGGAGTCCTTGTGGAGAAAACTTTTGCTCAAGTCTCCGACCATTGTTCATCGCTGACATAATTTTCATCACTTGCCAATAAGCTCTAATATATATATATATATATATATATCCCTACCATTTAATTAGCTTTATTGGTTGGCAGTCCATAAGCATAGAATATCTCAGCGGAATATCTGAGGGGTGCCAACGATGTTGGCATGTCAGCTTAGTCCAAAATTCTATTAGTTCTTGGTTCCTATAAGCCATCACATAGAACAAGATACGCCTCTGCTTTGCTTTGGCAGGCTTGTCAATTGAGAATTTGAAAGATCCACGCTCGGGATACATATAGGACATGATTCATAGTTGTGTGATTAGATTGAGGCAAGTAGTTAGTACGTGAAGACATATTTCAGCTGAATTTCAATACAATTGACAGATACATGGTGGCACTATGCAGGGATGCAAAAAATGCAGTGTGGTGGTACAAAGGCATACTGAGCTAGGATAAAAAGTGGTGGTTCCTTCGAGTCACCTGATGGGTTCAGGCGGTAAAAACAGAATGACCTCAGCATTGAAATAACCACCGAATGATGGGTTGCAAAAATAAAAATAAAACAACAGTTAGCAGGGTCAAATGTGCAACAACATCAAAATGACAAATGCTGCAGAATACATGAAGAATTCCAACTGAGGCAAACAAGCATTGTTGTTTGCTGATAACATAACATTAAAGTAGCCACTGAAGGAACCAGGTCTGCCCAGAGGGCAATAATATAAAGACCTGCCCGCTTGTAATTAAGATTTGATGCATCAAGCAATGAGAGACAGTGCAAACCTCAAGAATATCTCCTAGAGATTCAAGGAGCACCCATTCTTTGCTGGAGAGAAGGAGCGAGCAGACCTCCTCCCGATCAAATACCCATTGGTCGATGGCCTGAGTTTCTGGTCAATCAATGGCAGTGACACGGTTTCGTCAACAAAAACATACCTTCTGGAGCATGCGGCCACGTTTAATCATGACGTGGGTATAATTCCAGGGGTGCTTGACATCACAAACTACCATGAGACTCAAGATCTTCCTCCCCGAGGGTGCGAGCTCGTTCTTGTATATTTTTTGGGCAGCCATTTTGAAATGTTTCCGGCGTTGCGGAGACGAGTATGTTTTTGTGGTCGTAATACGTAGCTTGCACTGGTTGAGCATTTCAATTTTTTCACCTTCTTTTTCAGTGAAAAATGTCGTTTATTTTTCAGACATTTTTCACTGAAAAAGAAGGTGAAATTTTTAAAACTTTTTCAGCACTTTCTCGATTCAAGGTGAAAAATTCGAAATAAAATAAGAAAGTGATGAAAATGTTTTGAAATTTTCACCTGCTTTTTCAGTGAAAAATGTGTGAAAAATAAACGACATTTTTCACTGAAAAAGAAGGTGAAAAATTTGAAATGTTCAACCAGTGTTGAATAAGTTGATCAGGATAATTCAATCCGAAGTTCTTGATCACTTACCTTTTGAAGCAGAGAGATTAGCCCAAACTCACCGGAGCCTGCTGCACCAATGAAACTGGCAGATGTCTCCTCTTCATCGTCCTCGTCCTCGTTCTCCACGAATACCTCCTCCTCAAGATCTCGCAAATCGGGATCGTTGTCTGTATCATAATGGAATGGGAGATCCTTGTTGGGGATGTAGTAATCATCTACATTGGGATCGGTGGCCTCGTTAAGAGCAGCAAGAAGCTTCTGGACCATGAGATTCACTACATGGGCAAGACAGTGGATCTGTGAATTTTCAGGCACAAATTGAATATCGAACTTGTCACGCAGAATGCGAGACAAAGCGCGGACGAGGACATTGTTCGGGGCAGCATTGTCGAGAGTCACTGTGAAGAGGTAATTGAAAACGTGTCAATTTCAAGTCTGGAACAGCTGAATAAAGAATACAACTCATCTTTTCAAGTACTTGCAGATCGGCAAGCCGTTTCGCAAGTCCAATCACAGCATACTTGCCCTCATGCTCTTTATCCTCAATAGGATGGAAGTCGAGAACACGTTCCACAAGCTCCCAGTCCTCCGAAATCCAACTACCAATCGTGCCCACAAACGTGAACATCATGGAACACGTCGTCCACGTATCCTCCGATGCAGTAATTTTGGATTTGACATTCTTTCAGTTATCAGCTCGGATCGCAACCCATGAGTTTGCTGATCTTGTCGATGAGCTTCGCGATGGTGCCGGCTACAATCAAGATCGCATCAGGTTGCGTCGAGGTGTGGGAACATGATCTAACCTGTCGTGGCCCGGACAAGGGTCTGATGCGTGGCATTGGGTGCTTCAGAGTTGTTCGCGTCGGTGAGGCAGCTGGATGCATTTCGCGTGCGAGGCGCATTGTTGTTTCCTTGACTCATCGTGGCAAGGTCCGATGTGTCTGGTCACTAAAATAGTCACATTTTATGCCCTCTGGGTTGTTCAGATGTGTAGTTGTTGCGATGAGGAATGGCGCCATTGTGGCGGGCGCCGGGCTGCGGATTACAGGATTATTTTGTGTCAGAGCGCTGCTGTGGGAGCCAAGCAGGAGCTGCAGCAAGCCATCCCAAACACTATTCGCCGGGTGGATGCTGCCAATCTCGGTATCCGCAAGTGCCGCACAAGCGGCCAAACCTAGGTCAGCAGAGAGCTCCCTGACCTGGCGCATTGGGAGCTTCAAAATTCTCGAAATATGAACCATTTAATTCGTTTATAAACTGTTTGTAAACTGTTTGTCGACCCTGGCAAACCAAACGAAAATAAAAACGGTTATAACCGTTTGAAATGGTTTGCAAACGGAAACGGTTGGAGCCTTACGCAGGACGACAACGGCTTCATTCTCTACGAAACCCGCGCAATCTGTCGGTACCTCTCAGAGAAATACGCGGATCAGGGGACTCCGCTCATCCCCACCAGCTTGAAGGAGAAGGTGCTATTCGAGCAGGCCACATCCATCGAGTTTGCAAACTTCCACCCGCAGGTTATGAAGGTGGGCGTGGAGGCACTCGGCAAAGCGTGAGCATCTCTGTACATTGTCAGTGCATGGAATGCTGAGCGGAGTGTGTGCATCCCAGGCGATGAGGCCTGCCCATCGACGAGGCTGTCCTCGCGGAAGCCGTTTCCGAGTTCTCCGCGAAACTCGATGTGTACGAGGTCATCCTCGGGAAACAGAAGTTCATGGGAGGGAATGTGATTAAGTTTTCAACCAGCTCTTTCACCTACATGACTGGCTCTGACGTTATGTACCTCGGATAGGAATTGATGCTTGCGGATCTGTTTCACCTTTGCTATGCACCGCTCTTGGTGGGGGCAGGCGTGGATATCATGATGAGCAAGGGCCCTAATGTCACAAGGTGGGAGGGCAATGTGTGGAGGTGTTGGGATTGCCCGTCATTAGCAAACAAGCCTCTGGTATGCCTCGTTCCCCGACACGACTCTCGAGTCATGTCTCGCTTCCTTTCATATGTCTTCCTATTGTTCCTCCTCGCTTCCTTGCTTACTTTCACCCCTTTGACATTGCTTACCTCCCTTGTCCCCATCGCTATAGTATATAGAGCCTGCGAGCTGCAGCGTAGACTCATCTGCGTCTCACACTGCGCTCGCAGGTAAGTCTTGATTTCCTATGTACTCACTCCGCGTCTCACACTGCGCTCGCAGTTCTCTAGATCATTGTCATTGCATACGATATTTTGACTCTATACATTCCTAGCTCGAAGTCATCGGACTCGAGCCTCTTTCATTCCTACGGCGTCCCCTCCAGCCTCTGAACGATACCGCATAAACGGCAGATACGCAAGGCGGTCCACACTCGAACCTCCCGCAAACACGGCTCTTCGTGCCCTCGAACATGCCACACCGCGTCAGTCTACATCGACACGAGGCCAAACCCCTGTCCTACCAGAACCCATTCAAGCTGAAATGACCACCCCGCTCCAACCCAATCCAGCAGTCACTCCGCTGGATGCACTTGTCGCGCCGTCCAACCAACTTCCCATTGTCCTCCTGTCTCACTCACCCCAGAGCAGAAGATCGACAATCTGCAGGCACAACTCACCCTGCTGATGGCTTCATTGAAAGCAGCCCCAGATCCAGTGGCCCTCACAGAGCAAGCTGCTACTAAACTATATGGCACCCTTCAGCAAAGTCAGGTCACTGCCATCCCAGTCCAGCCGCTCGCTTCGGCAACCCCAGCTGCACAGCAACAGCAGGAGCGTCCAGCGCTCGTACTGCCCATGCAGTCACAGTTCACTGCGCCTTTGGTACCCCTCAACTCCCCGCAGGTGCGTCGCCTTCACTTCGCACCCTCTTCCCCAATATCGAGCCGGCATGCATCACCACCGTCATCACCCACGAACTCCGGGCCATGGACCTCTACAAGCTAGACCCCTGCCTCAATGATTCAGAACCTTTGTATAGCCTCAACGCGGCTGGCACGTTCGAGATGAACATGTCCAAACATAAGGCCTACAAAACCCTCAACTCCATCCTGCTACCCCTCAACACTTACTTCGGCATCCTGACGGTTCACGCTGCCAATCGCGCCCTCGCCGCCTACTTCCATCGGCACACGGCGCACATTGTAACCCTTGCATCTGAGTAGGAATGGGCAGCTGTCCTTGAGTACCACACTCTCTTCTTCAATCGGCGGAGGGGGACATGCTCAAGGGCTCTTACACAGCATGGGGTGAGCCTGACATCACACTCCTCGCCTTAATTGTCTATCCCCATCGGAAGGCGATTCAGATCAGCTCGTCGTCAAAAGCACAGGGGAAGCACTCCACCAGCACTACCAGTGGGGACAGGACGTGCCGCAACTACAATGCTGGCAAGTGCGAGAGCCCATGTGCTTGGAAGTGTGCACACGCCTGCTCCTCCCCAGGTTGCGGGAAAAATCACCCTCTCACTCAGCACCCCAAGTAGGAGCATGGCCGGATGAGCAGCTTATTGTCGTCACCACCGCCATCTCATCACGGCCCAACCGCAGACGACCCCGTCAACTCCGGTCCCCTCGCAACAGTTTCTCTCCCTCCTCTCCCTCATGCTGACTCCTTTCCTGAGCTCGCACTTCCCTCCATCCACCCTAATACTGACACATGGATCAACAGCATCCCTGTTGATGCACCACTAATCCCAACCATATCCTCTGTTCTCAACGAGGATGCATGGACTTTCTACCTATGTGACTATCCCAACAGAAACTTGTATCCTCTTTAATTCATATTATTCGGCATGGTGCAAATCTGGGATTCACGGGTGATAATACATCTTCACAAACATGCACGAACTTGAAATCTGCTTTCAATTCGCCTGCAGCAACCGCCGCTCTATCTGCAGACATCGCCGCACAGGTCGCCAACGGGCGGACTGCTGGCCCATTCCTCAAACCACTGTTCGCAAACTTCCACTGCTCCCCGCTTGGCGCAGTAACGCGCAAATGTTCCTCGAAGGTCCGGCACATTCTCTCATGGCTGCTGCACGGATCTGTTAACGAAGGCATCCCTGACTCGGAAGCCTCAATTCAGTACGACATGATTGACTGCGCAATCAGCGACATCATTACCGCTGTCCACGGTGCTCGGCTAGTCAAGCTTGATCTCGAGTCTGCCTTTCGACATATTCCAGTGCGGCGCACCGATTGGCACCTGCTTGGTTTTACCTGGGAACAAAAATTCTACTATGACATTGTTCTTGGCTTGGCTGTCGGTCCGCACCCTACATCTTCAACTTATTTGCCGAAGTGTTGCACTGGATTCTTGAACGCAACCTCCCTGCTTTCATACACCATTACCTTGACGACTTCCTAAAAATATTTGCACCCAAAATACCCCTTGACAAGGTTCAGCATGCCCTGGAATGGGCCTTAGCTCTCGGCCATCAACTAGGTCTTCATTTCCAGCTGATAAAGATATTCGGCCCTGCAACAGAACTTGAGTTCCTTGGCATCGAGTTCGACACCGTTCAGATGGAAGCCCGCCTTCCCACTGAGAAACTCACCTACCTCAAAGAGCTCCTCTCCTCCTGGTCCCATCACACACACACACAGCTCCATGACATCCAGGAACTCACCGGCTTCCTCCAATTTGCATCGCAGGTCATCCCAACCTCGCGCGCTTTCCTCCATGGACTCTATGACTTCCAAGCAGAGTTCACAACACCCTTTTCATGCCAATGGGTCTCCAAAGCAGCGCACCGAGACATCACATGGTGGTCTTCATTCGCGATGGATTGGAATGGCATCCGTTCATCTCCCCTCGGCGCACCACCGTCCACATTTACACCGACGCCAGTGGCACGAAGGGGCTTGGCAGCCACTTCCAGTCGCATTGGTTCGCTGCCCAATGCCCCCGCCGTCATCGTACCCACCACATCCAAGTCAAAGAGATGCTGGCGGTCATTTACGCCATCCTTTGCTGGGGAGATTGGCTCTCAGGCATGCACGTCGTCTTTCACATAGACAACGAAGTTGTCCATGATTCCATCACAAAATTCTCCATCAGGTCCGCCCCAACGATGGAACTCCTGCGCCAATTTCTGGCATTAGCATGCCGGCTCAATTTCACATTTTCCTCTGTCTGGTTATCTTCTAAAGAGAATGTGATTGCTGACACTGCTTCCCGTTTTTCCTTTACACACATGTTCGAACTCGCACCCTATCTCAACCGACAGCCATCCTCCAAGCGCCTCCGGATTGGTGGTACAAACAATACCCCATGTGGCCCAAAACCGCCTCTGTTTACCTTTGGCACGGGCTGGCGTCGGGGACCCGTCGCACCTACTCCACCGGACAACGGTCCTTCATCACCTTTTGCAAACTCCACAGCTTGTACAACCCCGATGGCGCAATCCTTCCTGCAACACAGCCCGCCATCATGTCCTGGGTGCCAGCCTCGGAGGCCGAGTGCAACCCAAGACCATTAAAACATACCTCTCCGCCGTTCGTTCCCTTCACGTCGATGCTGACCTTCCCTTTGCCATCTGCAAGTCCCCAGTTGTACAGCGCCTCATCCGAGGCATCAAGTGTTTCCACGGCGAGAAGCCCATCCAGCCCATCACTCGCCCCATCCTACTTGCCCTCAATCTCACTCGAGACAGCATTCAGTTCTTCCCTGACTGCGACAACTGCACCCACATCAACCTCACTCTCCCGGGCTCTAAGAACGACCCATTTCGCAAGGGAATCACCATCACCATGGCTGCCGCACCTGGTCATGCATCATGTCCGTTGCCGCAGTCAAGCGCCTTTTCACGGAACTCCCTCGCGCCGGCAATGCTCCCCTCTTCGAAGGAGTGGACGGGAAGCCTCTGCACTACAAGGCCTTCGTCGCAGGACTCCGAACCGCCCTCGAATCCGCCGGTCTGAACCCCACCGGTTTCGCTGGCCACAGCTTTCGTCGTGGCGCCGCTTCAGAAGCCGCTGCCGCTGGCTACAATGACTACGAAATCCAACTCCTCGGCCGCTGGCGCAGCGACTCCTACAAGCTTTGCATCGAAAACCCCATCTCCCGAATCCTCTATCTATCACAACAACTACACATGGCTCATCCACACTCTGTTCCTTTCGAGCCTCCGGCCCTTCGCAACTTCACACCCTTGGCTTGAGTCTGATCCATGATCAGCTCGAGAGTTTTAGGACCCAAATATACATTTGATCCCAAACCACTCGGCCTCTCTCTCTCTCCCTTCCGTGTCCAGATCTCACGACGAAGGCTAATGCGTGTCTTTCCCCATCTTGCAGTATCGTGGTTTCAACGCCGGCTTGGAAGATGGTGGAACAATATTATTTCCAGGCCGGCTTGGATCAAGTTGAGAGAAGAGGGAATCAAGGGCACGGGTAGCTAGATGAGTGAGCGCAGATTCAGGACCTCCCATTGATGTAGCGTAGTCCTTTGGGGAATATTCAGGGACACACCGTGTTTTCATGCGATGAAAAAGCAAAGTGCTGAAACTACCTCACCGATACTCGGCTCCTAAATACATCCAACCACTATGTATGCCACCGGATTTTGCCCGCACACAATATGCATCCACCTAAAGACGAAGCGCGGAAAACGGACCCAAAAAAAGGGGGGAAAAGCTACTAAGATACATGTGAATGGCCTGACCCCGAGTTGAACGAGGACATCCTGTACAACATCATTTCTCATTATTATTGACATTTCACAGACGCACTAACAGTCTATTAGCTACAATACTGCGGGTAGTTTACTAAGGTAGGGGACTAGGCTCGTGACCAACCGTTTCGCCTCACGTGGCTGCGCTTTCACGGGGCGAAGCGGCTGGGACATTTGGGTCCCATTTTTGGTGGACCCGCCAAACTTGAGTTGGGACTTGGTAGAATAGCGGCCTCAACGTGTAAAAAAAGTGTCAAAAGTCTCTTAGACAAATTGCAATAGTTTTTTATTTTAAGCAGAATGAGACAATCATGTTTTTCAGCTTTGGCAGAGGTGCTCGACGTCGCCGGCGCACGGACCAGTTGACGACGTTAAGCTTACCCCAAAAACAAGTGGGGCTCATTGTGCTTAGAATCAAAAACTACTCCACTTTCACCAAGGGACTTTTGACATTTTTTCCGAAGGTTTCGGGTCATCCAAAACCTAAGTCCCAACTCAAGTTTGGCGGGTCCACCCAAAATCGTAACCAAATGTTCCAGTCGTTCTAGGAGCCCTTTTTTGTTCCCTCAGCTTGTCTCGTGATCAAAAAACGGGCTGACGTAAGAACGATTGGTAGCGAGTCTGTGTGGTTACCCCACGTGTTGTGACGGTAACACTTCCTTTTTGGGATGGACTACACCGCGACCACAATTCACACCACTTTTCAGTAGGTTGTCGAAAATCCGTCTTCATAGATTTGTGTGTATATAACTTGAGTACATCCCTGATTTTTCGCGAGTATTTTAGTGCAAATTTGAAGGACGAGTTCCAATTTTTCTTTTTACAAACTACAAACCAGCATTTACATTCCCTCCCCGCCCAATTCCAGCTGCTTCCAGGTCTTTTTAAAAAATCAGGGGGCAGAACTCGATGCCCCTTGTACTTTCTCGCTGCCCAGGCAGCCTGTGCGCCATCAAGTCCATGGCGATATGCGTCGGCAAAGCGATTGCGGCGACGCGTTTGATGGCCTTCTTTGGGGACAACTTCCCGTTGAAATGGCTGAGCCGCTCCCGTACCAGCTTCTTGGGGGGGGCATAAGCAAGAGACAAAGGACACTGGCATTGGAAATTTTTCGAGGCACACCAGTCAAAGAAACTTTGCAACGGGTGCGCCAGAACTCGCGCATCAAGGCAAACTGGCTGCTAATTTTAGAAAAATTGGAACTCCTCCTTCAAATTTGCCCTAAAATACTCGCGAAAAATCAGGGATGTACTCAAGCTATATACACACAAATCTATTTAGACGGATTTTCGACAACCTACTGAAATGTGGTGTAAATTGTGGTCGCAGCGTAGTCCATCCCAAAAAGGAAGTGTTACCGTCACAACACGTGGGGTAACCGCACATGTCTGTCCCCTACCTTACTTGGCTGGATGTGAGGAAAACAGGAAAATAAAGGCGATACAGTAACCCCGGACCCAGAACTCACCCTCCCAAATTTCACAATTATACACCGAGCACTGACCACTGTGCTGCCTCCCATCCGCACCCATCAACACAGACACCCGAATTCGAACTGACGGAGATCCAAAACGTGTGTATTGAACGTCAATCCTAACGAAAGCAAGGCGATTAAGTCACCATTGCAAGTTCAACAACACGATAGCTACTGTATGTACCAACTGCCCACGCAGTCCACGCACCATTTTAACCGACCCCCGCCCGTCAAGAGGACGATCGCAATATGTACACCCTCCTCCCATCCCATCCCCTCTCCTCCCTGGTACATAACCAATATACAACTCCACGACCCCATCCTGCAACCAACCAACAAAGGCTAGAACGCCCTCCGCCTAAACGAAAACGCCCCTCCCCCTCCAGCTTGTTCACCTCCCGCCTCCGCGCTAGTAGCGCCAAACGAGAACCCCGTCGGCGCACTCGGCGCCGGGGCGGCACCGAACGAAAACCCCCCTGGCGCTGGTTGTTGTGGTTGTGAATTTTGCGGTTGAGAAAGCGGCGGCGCGGAGCCGAACGAAAATCCCCCTGGCGCTGGTGGTTGTTGCGGTGGTGGCGCGGAGCCGAACGAGAAGCTCGCTGGGGCGGCGAGGGCGGGGGCGGAGCTGAATGACAGCGGTTGCGCCTGCGGTTGATGTTGGTGTTGGGAATGGGCAAACAGGCCCTGCGGCTGGGCGCCGAACACCGTTGGTTGTTGCGGTTGAGGAGGGGCGAGGGATATGGGCGGGGCGAGGGCGGGGGTGGGGGTGGAGAATAATGGGGGCTGGTGGGGTGCGTGGGGGAGGGATGTGGAAGAAGAGGAGGCACCGGTGAATATCTGCGCGGAGGTGAGCTCGCGACCCGTGCGCAGGAAGGAGAGGCGGAGTTCCTAAGCAAGTCAGAGTCAAAACTGAACGACGCGAGAGAGGAAACGGCACCCCACGCACCTCGACGCTGTGCCCCGCGTACTCGGGCCGGCACACAATGCTCTCGAACTTCTCGTTCGAACCGTCCTGCAGGGTCGGCGCTGCGGCCGCCGCGGGCATGACCGCGGACGCAAAGGAAAACATTGGCGTGTTTGGGGGCGGCGCGTGCGCGCCACGTGCGTAGGCGTAGTAGCGGAGTTCCTGCATATACACCCATGTGAGCATCAGGTGGAATCAAAAGGAAAGGGAAAGCACGGGGGGTGTAGAAGATGTAGGGGCAACGCACGTCGTGGCTCCAGTGCATGTACATCGGTGCAGCCGCAATGCTCGCGAACATCTCGCCTTCGGGCGCAGACACGGTCGCTGTGAACGCCTGCGGCAGCGGTAGCGCAGCGGGGTCGGTGATCGCGGGCACGCTCGGGCCCGCGCCCGCGCTGGAGGACGCAGCACCGGGCTGTGCAAGGAGGTCGGCGAACGGCTTGGGGACGAAGAGTGGCGGGAGGCGCAGCGCGGCGCGCTCGGTGGGGGCAGTGGGGAAGGGCGGACACGGCTGCGGCAGACGGCCCGTGGAGCGGTATGAGGCGAGGTAGTCTGCGATGCGTACCTCCTGCGCCGAGCAAGAGCAAGGTCAGTGGTGGGCGCGGGAGGGGGGCGGCACGGACGGACCTCGAAGGACTTGGACTGTGGCCCGGGAATGCAGGAGATGGGGAGGCTCATGCATGTCTCGCGCCGTGGATCGGTGCTCGCGGACGCCGTCGAGAACGCCATCACCGTCGAGGACAAGGTCTGGATGTCACGCACAACGTTCACGTGGGTTGTGACCCGCTTTCTTCGCCTTGACTCAACCCTCTGATAAATATCTGGCGTCCGCTCAATTGCAACCTCCGCTGCATCTGTAACTGAGGAGCCAACCTGAGGTCGAAACTGAACCGAAACTTTATCTCTCTTACCGATCTGACGGTACATCTGTGCCATCTATGCCCGCAAATCTCCGAGTCCGCGCCTCTGATCAGATGTCCTGGATTGCCTCCTCCGACTCCTTCCATCGTGGTACCCACCCCCGTTCGACTCGGGGTCAGGTCATTCAGGCTTCGGAATCTTGGTTTTCTGTTCTCGTTCTGCCTGGCTCGAACATTTCTTAGGCAACGGAATTGCAGCTCGTAGCGTGCATCTGTAGCTCAAAGGAACTTGTCTAGCAGAACGCCCGTTTCTTTTCTTCTCAGTGTTCTGGAAGTTGGTAGCTTGGCTGTTCAACGCTGATCTACTTCCCCTCAAGGAAAGACCTGATAGCACACAGTATGCATCTTCGACTCTTGAATATCCCGCCAAGATGCTAGCAGAAGAGCCCTGTTCGACTCGGGGTCAGCTCGTATAGTACGCGCATGGCCTTTTTGCATCTAATAACCAATAGCCCTCGCTTGAAGCTAGTCCGCTCCATCAAGTTAACAAGGAGACCTGGTGGCACATGGCGCGCGTCTGAGCTGATTCACGCCGTGATTTCTTACCATGCAGCAGAAGTGTCCCGTTCGACTCGGGTTCAGGTCGTAGCAAAGGAATATTTGTGTTTTTATTGCTCGCAGATCTGACCGTATACTAGCCGGCTCCAAAGTTGGGACAAGGAAGACCTGGTAGCACACGGCGTACATCTGCAGCCCATGGATTGTGGCACTCCATTACGTTTCTAGCAGAACATCCTCGTTCGACTCGGGGTCAGGTCATTACTCGCTGATTGTGCTCATTTTTATCTTCGCTTTTTCCCGTAGATTTGACTTGACACTGACCGACTAAATTCATTGTAGGCATTGGACTTGTAAGGCACTACGTGCATCTGCAGTTCAAGTGATCAGTATGGCAGTATCCCCGTTTCTTTTCTTTCGATGCTCCGGGCGTTCGTAGCTTGGTTATTCGATATGAATCTCGTACCAAGCTCTGACGAGGACGAACCAAATTTCCTCGCTGAGTTTAGTCCGATCCAACAACTAAACAAGCAAGACCTGGTAGCACGCGGCGCGCATCTGCACTCCATAAAGTTTCTCTCATAAGTCTAACAGAACATCCTCGTTCGATTGAGAAGGTATTTGGGTGTTTTTTTTTGCTAATTCTATTCTCTCAGTCTACTGTGCACAATATTTATCTCGAAACGTCCCGCCTCTAGATCTGTACGCGCACCACTTCAGCTCCTGGGACTGCTGAAGTTCTCTTCCCATTGTCGTCCTAGCGTATTTCCTAGTCCTCTGATCTATATTCCCGCTCTGTGCGTTCCGTGTTCAGCTGACCTGGTATTTCATTCAGATATAGCCGACTGAGAAAAGGATAAAAGGAAGACCTGATAACTCATGGTGTACCTCCGCACTGAATTCCATTATCATTTGTTGTGCAGCAGATCTAGAAGTTCGACTCGGAATCAGGTCGTTCCTTCTTGTTCGCCCGTTTTTGCTCCGCACTGTTCCTCGCTGAGTTGACTATTCTAGCCTGCTCCAACACCGAAAGAAGGGAGACCTGATAGCATATGGCATGAATCTGCAGCCCATGAATTGGGGCACTCCATTACGTTTCTAGCAGAACATCCTCGTTCGACTCGGGGTCAGGTCATTATTTGGTCCTCGTTTCTTTTTGCTATTCCTCGCTGATCTTATTCTATCAACCTCCCTTGACAAAAATAGATGGGCAAGACCTGATGACACACAGCGTGCATCTGTATCTCTTGGATCTTTTTATTGGCTCTTCTTCGAATTCGCCGATTTATTCTCCAATATCCGCGCTCAGCTTGTAGCACGATGGATCCGTGATTTTTATTCTTCTAAGGTTCCTTTGGATTTCGGTAGCAAGAAGCTCTAGAGTTAAGTTGTCAGACGATTTGACATTGTGAACATTCTGAAGCCCATTTTTTAAAAAAGGTTATGTGTATGCGTATGTTTCAACGCTTTTCGAAGTTCCATCACGCGCTCCTGCAGCCAGAGGCTGGCGGGCCCCACGGGAATGCATCGAGAGTGCATATACGTACACCATTGCTGGATATGATAGGTGGATATAATGGGTCTAGTCATTCCCACGTCTGCCAGTGGGCGTGCCCCGTTCCCCCTCATATCTTCCTCTCCACAGAATAATCTTATCATCTCCATGTCGCTCCAAAGTCTCGTAGTTAACTCTGAAGGTACCGTGCTATCTTTCACGGACAGCGGTCACCCAGGCAGCGACAGCTACACCACTGTATTCGCGGTCCACGGCATCATCTTCAATGGACGTACGTTGCGAGTCTTTCTTTGTGATTTCCTATGCTTGATTATGTCTTGAAAGTCATATTCAAACGAGTTCAGGCGCTTTCTGCCTCTAGCAACATCCGCTTCGTCGCGATCAACCGCCGTCGGTACGCAGGCTCTACGCCGTACAGCGACACAGAGAGTTCGATCCTAATGACCGGCTCCGACGAAGAGAAAGCACGGTGGATTGATGCCCGTGGCCTCGAGCTCGCGAACTTTGTCGACACCTTCATTCAGGACAACCAGCTCCCGCCGATATCTGCCGACGGAAATTCCGGCGGCGTTGCATTACTGGGGTGGTCGTCAGGAACCAAGTAACTGCGTCAGCCATCGCCAACCTTGACAAATTATCTACTTCTAGTCAGAACCGATTCACGGCATATTTAAGAGCCTACATCATGCATGGTAGCTTGAAATCTCTCGAATTATACCTAAGAATTAACCACAAGATACATCCAGAACCGCCTACCATCATATTCGGACTGCCTCGCACTCCAAAGACCCGGTCTCCCGATATTGAGGAAACGATTCTTGCAGAGAAGCGGACCCCAATGACTATGTGGCTTACTTCATATTTTGACCATGGCGATCTATCCTCCAGGGACTCCAACATCCTCAAGCACATTGTCCCCAGCGCTCGTCGCCGTCCCACGATCCACGACATGACAGCGGACGAGATTGCAGAGATCGTGGACGAGTCTATTCAAGCTACCGAGCTTCCCGAAATGTTCGCCAGCAAGCCCCAGGCTAACGCAGTGTACCGCAAGGCTTGCTACTCTGAAGAGGTTAGAAGCCTTATACCGCGGTTGAAAACGACATTACTAGTGGGTGACGCAACGGGCGCGCTCCCTCTGGCCGCTTTTTTAATATCCAAGACGATAATGCAGCGTCTGGAGGGAACATCAAGTTTGTCGTCATTCCAGGAGCGAACCACTTCGTGAGTCCCTTCTTTAGATTTCTAAGGAACTCAAAGTCAATACCTTGTCCAGTTCCAGTGGGATGATGCGAAAGATGCACTGAAGGCGTATGTTGAAGCACTGTAGTACCTGCTCTGCATTTACCAGGAATTCGGACGATATGCTCGCGGAGGAATTCAAATTAATATCATTAGTTTGCTGTACTTATCGTTCTACGGCCCGCGGTCCATCTATGATGCAGAACGGCATCTTCACATATCCTTCATCGCCACACGCTCCAACACCTGCATCCCTTCGTGTCCGAGCCCCATCTCACCGTCTTCCCCTAACAGACCGCACCATTCTGATCCACCATCGTTCTCAAGCACACTGCGCATGACATGCGCCACAGCACGACCGGAGGCGTACGCGATGTACGTCAGGCCAATCGCCAGCATCGCACGCGGCGAGCCGAGAATAGGACCGGACAGGGTCCGCCTGGGAGCCCCATGGGCTGAGGGGTGGAGCTGCGCAGCCACGGCTCAAGGGCAAAATGCGATAACGGGGTCTCAGGCTCCAAGGAAAGGAACGAGGACGTCGGGATGGGAGCGGTGAGAACGGGTAGGGACGCGCGCAGGTGTAGTAAGGAAGCGCAAGCCCGAGGAAGTCGCGGGCGAGTAGAAGATGCTGGGCGGAGAGAGGGACTTTTCTGCGCTGCGCAGGTTTTTCCGGGGCGACGTATAGATGCAGCGCTTGAGGGCCACCGCCAGCAGCCGGTTCGATGAGCTCGGCTGTCCCTGCGGGGTGTAACTTGGAGTGAGGGAGGAATCGGATCATGTGCGTCCAATGTCCTGCCGGCACTGCGCTCGGGGTGGGAGGGGTGAAAAAAGTAGAGGTAGGGGACGAATCGGCGCGGGCCGTGCTCGTCGTGCGGAGTACGTGGAACCTCCTCAATTCCGTAGCAAGATGGTAGAGGAGGAAGTGGGATGCGACAGCAGGAATGGGTGCTACGCAGGGGGGTGTTACCGGCGCAGGATGAGATAGTTTTCGTCTGCAGCCTTGATCTCTTCGGTTCAGTTTGACGTCGGTGCAGACGGGCATCGGGACGTTGCATCTGTCACGCAAAGGTTGGCCGGAGGGCATGGATCGGTGGGTACGGAGGAAGGGGAAGATTGGCTGATAAGATGGCCACAAAGTGTTTCAGACAAGACTGAGCGCCGTAAGAGGTCTGAAAGAATGTATTGCGACACGGAATTGGGACCAGTTATATTTATAAGATGATAGCATAAGGGCTCAAGGCACGCTTGTTGTCTTGTCCAAGTCGGTCCTTGTTCCAAATCCGGAATAAACGCAGAGAACAAAGTGCATTGTGTGCTATTTCGCTACCTGCGACTTGTTACGGCTTGTTCTAGATTCAAACTCAAGGTGTCGAGGCTGCCAGATCCGCCGACATCCGAGAAACCCGATAAACGCCATTGGAATATAAATCACGGATCACATGGGATAGGGTGGAGAGATACGACACCGATAGGCGGAGCAAGGGTGAAGGAGAACGCATGTAGGTCGGCTCGTGTTCTGTATTGATGTGTTAGGAATGCTCGAGGTCCGGCTAGCGTTTGGTATAGGTGGCAAGACGGCGTGTAGTGTGGAAGCTGATCAGCATTCTAATTGTATGCAGCAAACTTGCGACAAAAGATCCGAAATTTTCTCCAGGTTCCCGAGGCGAGATACACATATGCGTGACCTAGAAGTTGGACATAAGCATGCACAATGAGAGGACTCAGAGGAGGCAAGGAAGAGGTTGGAAGATTGGCGCGAGTGACGGCGCTATGTGACAGTTACATCAGCCCGACTCATCCCGAACCGGCTTTTGCCGATTCATGTGCTTCCTCGTGGCTCTCGGCCAAGCGAAGCCACTACTGCGCAAAAATGGATAACGCATTGAAGGCCGTTGTGGAAACGCTCACGCCCTATACCTGGACAAGTTTCTTGCATTTTATAAAGCTCGTTTTTATTTTTGAAGTGGCATCTGAGTATTTCAGCCTCTCCTTCAGCCAGTGAATTTTCGAATCACTAGGCATCTGCACTTTGGCCTAGGCTGCATGGTCGCCGTCGCTGCCCATTGGCCTTGAACGATGAATGTTTGTAATGTGAACAGGTCATCACCGTGTTGGCACAAACCTGGAACCTGGGAATCTGAATCAGATCCACCCGGGTTGGAACGAATTCAGAGAGTCAGAAAAACTGATAATTGTCCCCGATTCCAGTGGTAGTTTTGACGATACTAGTAATATGTTGCACCCAACTCATACATCACCCTTCCATCGAAACAAGGAACAGTCTATAAGTCTTGTCCCGGTCCGATCCTTGTCTTGGGTTTTCGATTTATTCAGAGAAGTCGACTGGGACGTGGCGTCGGGCGAGTCGGGGTATCCTTATCGAATACGGGAAACGTGAAATTGACGCTCGGCGGCGTGTACAGCCCGGCGATGGGGCGCTCGCTCTGCCCGCTGAGCTTGTTCTGGCCCATCATCAGGATCGCCTCGAGTCGGCGTGGGTGGAAGAAGTGCTGTGGTTCAAGGGCACGGTGAGTAAGCAGGAGGAATCGGCGTTGGAGGAAACGATGGAACGTACGTGATTCCATTTATCTACGAGCAGACCGACGAACCGGGGTTTCTTGCTCCGTATGTGTTGTTTCATCACGGTTGCTACGGCCACATCTACAAGGCCAGTTGAATTAATATTCTGGACGACGAAGTAGCGGATAATGGACACACTGATAATGGGAACAGCGGACAGGATTGGCACGCAGTACGCGGTCATCTTGTCCTTCTCTGAAAGTGTTGCGGCGTCACGTAGATCGTCTAGAAACCTATACGCCAGAAAATATAAATTATCGAGTAAGCGCACAGTATTTTTTTAAAAAATTGGACGCACCGCGTCCAGTCATCCTCGTTCACATCGTATAGCGCAAATGGATGCGGCTGCTGCGCAGACGGCGGAATGATGCATGGGAAGCCGCGCTTGAGCGAGTTGCCCTGCGCAAGAAGGAACATCGGCGGGAAGTGAATCCGGGGGAGATTGGGGGGCGGTATGCGGGAGAGCGAAGGCGGTTCGCTTATCATGCGGATGGGAGGTTGCCCTAGGATCGGGTGCGATTGCGAGCGCGCGAGGGTGTGTGGGGGACTGCTCGGTGGAGAGGGGAGGAATGTCGACGAGGCAGATGCAGAGGAAGACGAGGAGCCCCAGTGCGTGGGCAGCTGGAGTAGGCCTAGGTCTGAGTGGGTGGGTGCATTGTTTGAAGGTGGGGCTGCGAACCCGCCAGTGATGTATGGCGGCGTGGACTCGTACGGAGACGGTGAGGTCTGCGACGGGGAGGATATTTGGATTTTGTCTTCATTGATTATCATAGTGGTAGAGTGAAAGCTGTGGAGTTGAGGCTGTGACGCGCTGAGGGCCGAACCGGCGATCAGATGCTGACGGGGGCCTGGTCATTTGGATTGACTCATTCCTCGGGTTCTGACGAAAGTTGGCAGCAGGAGATTCAACTGGCGTCTCGCCCAAGAATAGACTCGAACCAGCAACGCCTTGAGTTTTGATGAGAGTCGATCAAAAGCCGATGGCGAAGCGACTGGAACATATTAGCGTGTACCATTAATGTCCTGTGACATAACCTTTCTGTCCTGGAGTATCCTTTTGTGTCACCTCTGACAGGCCCTCTTGTCAACCCAAGTTCCTGTTTATGTCCCCCGATCGTAACTTTTATGTCCCCCAGAATACGTATTATGGCCCCATTTCCAAACTATATCTGTCATTTTGACAACAATATTATGTCCATCAGTTATCATCTTTCGGCCAACCCATGCTCACTTTCTGGTCCTCTCACTAACAGCTTTCTGTCTTCGCGACATCACCTTGTTGTCTTGGCATCAACCCCTTTTGGTCCGGCCATCAACCCCTTTTGGTCCGGCCATCAGATCTTTTTGGTCCAGCCGCCCAACCTTTTGGGTCCAGACTTTATGTATCTCCACAACCACTGGGCCGATTTCCTTGAACTTCAGGAGGATTATGATCGTACAGATCAGTATTGTTCAGCAAAAATAGAGGAATGGTTAATATTGCAGTATTTCCTCCAATACTGTAAATACTTGAACCGAGGCAACCGGCCAACCCACCGTGACATGGGCAACGGGTTTGGGCAACGCAACCACCGGTATTTTCACCGTGACCATTCAAATTTCGGCAACCAACAGCATTGAGCCTGGCCCTAATTCTGCCTCAAAATGGGGTTTGAACAGCTCCTTCTGAACAGAAACAATGGAAGAAGGAGTACAGTGATTTTTCGTGGTTTTCAAAGTGGGATTTTGGACCAATATATATATATATTCCGGATGTCACGGTGTTGAGCAAGGCAACCAACCCCGTCGTGACCGTGACCGGAGGAGGTTTGGGCAACGCAACCGGCCCCTTTGTGACCGTGATGGTTGCCTCGGTTCAAGTATTTACAGTATTGGCCCTTTCTCTATTTCTCTTCACTTCGGTGTTCATTGTCCTATTAAAATGTATGGGAATGACTATTCAAACTTCAAACACATTATTATTCCAGTTCAAGTGCTTTTGTGGGGGATAAATATGGCAGTCCAAATGCACATTTAATATTTCCCTATATGTATATTTCAACTTTTCGACTTTCTGCTATCTAAACCAGTCCTTTGAGCCATTTCCCACTACTTTCAAGTCCTAAGAATGTTCAATATATGTAGCAGGAAAAGAAAGATTTCTGCTAAACACATTCAGAGTTTCTGCTACTAATATAGCTGTTCGGCTAACTTCCGCTGCTATTTTTGGATGCCTTCACTTCCACTGCTTATACATTCACCCAACCTCATTTTTGAAATCCTGTTTTGAATTTTTTGAATGTGCAAGTAAGACTGGACTTGGATTCTTGCTCGGATTGGACTCGGAGAGTGGTCATTTTGTGACCACAGATAGGTTGTGACTGCCGCTGCCCTAGTATTGCTGCGGTCAGGTTCTGAACTGCTGGCAAATCTGAACCGGACCCAAGGTCCAGTTCGGGGTTCGGAAATGTTGAAAAAGTGCTGAACCTGCTTGAAGCTGAACTGGACCCGAGGGTATAAATGGAGAAAATTGCACCTATTGGAGCATTTTTCCTCTCCAGTGAATAGATGTTATGCTTCCCAGACCATCTAAATCCCCACTATGTGTGTTTGTAGGCTTGCAGACAGTCTGGAGGATGATCAATCCAAAGCCCACAATGCATGCTGCATCTAAGTCTCGTCCCTCATTGTTCTCACTCTCGGCCCATGTCATAGCCGTTGTTGACTCTGGCCCTTGCCCTTGCCGTTTCCGCTCTCTCGAGTCTCTTGAGTCCTCGTCGTCTCAGGCTCATAGTCCCTCATCGACACTTGAGCAGCAAGCACTGAGCATTGCTTGAACACCTTACGCACACACCCTCCTTCCGCCGTGTTGCTGCTTACCTAGATTTTAGGTTTAGCTTGTGCTTGGACGGTCAGCAGTCATATCAACACGGAGGCGGAAATTTCAAAACAAAAATCTAATTATGCATGTAATCCAAGTCGCAGGTGGCCATCACCCAGAGCTTCTATTCCTGTTGTCGATGGACTCGTACAATGCATTGGTTACCGATTTCCAGTGAGGAAGAGTTGAGTTCTTGGTAGATGGATCTACTTGGGTACATGTGGGAAATGTAAAGGGCCAACAAGAGAAGTGAATAAAAGATTGAAAAAGAAAGTGAGGGAGAAGGGAAGAGAGAAAAAGAGAGATATTAGTAAAATGAATCGTGCAGAATATTGGGTAGTCCTTTAGTTACCGCGCCTGATAACCGGTAGCCTGTTTATTATGTAAGCTTTCCTTTTCTGGTACTCACCTGAGACGTGTTTCTCATCATCTCTTCTCGGGGGGTTTCTTGGATAGCTTCGGAAACATAAAGGTACCTCATACTCAACACCAGATATGGTTGGTTTTCCTTAGCAGATAAAAGGGGATGTTTTTGAGCAGGAAACTTGAAAGACCGAAATCAGACAAGAATATTTGTGTAACACCGGGGGCAAATCCATGGTGTCGGCGGCAGTGGCTGTCAATCCCGGCAGTGGTGAAGAGTGGGATGTGCGAAGCGTTCGCAGTATCTCACTTGTGCATTCATAGATGATCGCCTCATGGGAAGCAATACCTGTCCATGCCAATGAAGGGAACTGTGCCCACATGAAGGAACCATGGCGCTTGAGATCCACGGTGGTGGCCAGTGACCGATAGTCTTCCATGACAGCATTCAAGAAGGGACTCTCGACTGGCTGGCCAGAGAGCACCCGGCAGATATCCGGTAAATGGGACTCCAAGTGAAGGTGCAGTTCGGTATCCAAGGGAAAGACAAATGTGCGGAATCGACGATGAGTCCAGTGTGCCAATGCTGCCGGCCACATAACTGGTGCCAACTAATCATGAGTCAGAATTCAGACCGGCCCGCATGTGCTTTCAAACAACTACTCATGTGATGAATTGAGAGGTGCTGGATGACGGTTGCTGCCTGTTGCCAACGCTCCAAGCTGCAAGTAAATTGTCCAGATGGTTTGCTATTGTCATCCAAGAAAAGCGACTCGCAGCACCATTCCAATGTGACCGTCTCTGACACAGTGGCAAGGGTTCTGGCGGGAAAGAAAAGCTGTGGAGTCTGCAAGCTACTATCAGGAAGTAGAACGATGCGACCGACTCGCACACTATTGATATTTTAAATCGGAATTTGTAATGATGAGGATGGACAGATTGACTTACGGTGAAGAGACCATTGGAGAACTGGCAACTGTTGGACGAGCAGATGTTGACGACGGTGCAGGCGACGGTAGAGATGATGCAGAATTGGGTGGTGAGACGAGAGAAGTGGCTGCAACTGCCGGACGAACAGATGTTGATGAGAGTGCAGGCGATGCTGGATGCGGAGGAGAGGCGGGAATTAAACCAAGCAGCTTGTGGTTGAGCACACAGGCCCAGAGACCGGTATTTAATCGGTTAGCAATCCGAATGCGATCTTGGGCTGCAGAAGCCTCTGTGTAGCCTATGGGCCCGGGAGAGACTCCGGCTGCCAGGGTATGCCCGAAGAATATGGTGTAAATGCCGCAATCGACTGCATTCTGTTGTTGAGCCACTTGAGGTACGATCTGGCCGACCGTGAATGTCAGTACAAAATTCGCTCGACGAGCCTAGAATTGAAATTACTGTTAGAATCTCATCGTTGGACCAGACGGTCCATGAAGATGGCAAAGGGGCGCCATAGTGCTGCTTGTACTCAAAGCGCAGAAACTCCAGCAAGCGGTCATGAACCGCACGAGCGCGGGTACATTTGGCCTGACGGATACTGTCGTAAACACAGATCTTGTGGACAGCAAAAAAAATGCAAGCGATGAACCAGTGCTTCAAGGCTTTCCAAAAGATCGGCACAATCAGATACTTCTTATTGAACACATTGAGCTAAATTTAAACATAAGTCTAATCACAGATTTCCGGCGAAGAAATCCGACTCACATCGTCGAACCAGCGTTTCCTGGGACCGAATCTTTGAGCATTGCTTCTCGGTGGTGGAGACATCCCTTCCGTAGCCGGGTGGCTTTTAGGAGGTCAGTCGCAAAGATCATGTCTGTGAAGTGAAATGGCAGATCCTCTCGGCAGCCCCCTGTTGCAGCCAAGGTGTCTTGACGAAGAGAGAAAAGTATCCGTCTATGATCCCGTCTGCAACGAGGCCGCCGTTGATGAGCATTTGTAATTGTCGTGACGTCATAGTTGGTTCCCTGTGTCCAAGCGACCACACTGTATTTTCATTGTGGCCGCCGGGACTTACAGTGCAATGGGTCAAGGGTGACCGTGAACTGTACTGCAAGCCCGTCCCTGAAAATAATTTCATAGGTAGCTACAAAGTTGTTCTGACGTGAGGACTTACGACACTCGTTTCACCCTGTAAGTGCCTGGAAGTCCTGACGCTGGCTGGACTCCATTTGTTTCCCACAGTTTATTGGCGGCTAGATTTAAGTCAAGAAGGGCTTTTGATTGAGGTCGAGATGGTGTCGAAAAGTAGCGGAAATAGGGGAGATGATCATTAAGAATTATCGAGGCCAACCTATCGATTCTGTCGGCCTGTCAGCCGTTGAAAGGTATCTAAGAAAGCATTGATTTCACCGTTTGTTGTGCTTGTTGTCTAAAAAGATTGTGTTAAACTGTTCGAATGCTGTCTCCGCCCAATTGTTGGTGTTCCATGTCCCATCATGACTCTGATGAGATGGCAATCCGATGTCGGTGACCATTGCTGAGTGAAATGGTTAAGCAATCAGAAATACATGAAAGCTGAGGGAGATTTCGCACGAATCCAAGGGCTTATGAACCAGTTTTCATTGAAGTATGCCTGAACAGTTTCCAGACAACTCAGTCCAGAGGTTTGCTCGTTTTGTTTTGGGTTGCGGAGGGGGCTTGGCCTTCTTGGCGCTCGCAACCTTTACCTCCCCTGCACGCGAAGTCAAATTATTGGGGACGTTCTCCCCTTCGGCAAGGTCAGCCTGGTCAATGTCTCCGAGTAGAGCCTCGAGGCCTGCATGAAACACACGCTTGCTCTCGCCTCAGTTGGCCCAGGATCTGCACCGCTGGAGGTCTCTGAAGAGCATAACGATCTCGAACTTCAAAGTGAGGGGAAGTGAGAAACCTAGACCCCGACGGCCATTGTCACAATCGAAACGCAGGATTGCCTGAATGACATGAAACTGACAAAGACATATGAAGACGTCTTTCATCCCGAGTTCCTCGAGGGCTAGGGAGCGAGGGTCAGACATCGTACAAATGAGCTTGGAGCTATATCCACCAGCCAAAATGCTGTTTAACTCTGAGCGCGATTTGTCGATATTGATATGTGAAACGTCGAACCCAAATGTTGCAATGTGTTGACAACGTGCAAAAATCCGGTCGCGAGCTGCTGGATCGCGGTTCTTGATTTTCGATTTGTCAGGAAAGCAAATGGACATCCACCTATCACACGGAGATCGCCCCAGGGACTTACCTGCCGCCACCTCTTTTTCCCTGGCTTCGATCTTCTCAATTGTTTCGATAAGCCAACCCTGGATGGTCTTTGACTTGATATTCGCTGAGATCAAGTATGCACCTTATAGATGCAAGTCAATACAACACTCCAAAAAGGCGCCAGAATCTACCAGGCATCATATGCAACTCAGAATTCACCGTGCAAAGAACTGTCGTGGCAGCGCGGTTTTCGTTATGAAGTCGGTGGGTGGAATCCATGAATAGGCAACCGTCTGGCCCTGCAGTATTGTCGATAGTACTGTCCAGGGAAAAATCATCTGTGATCGCTACCGAGAATTTCGACTTTGCCTCTTCACCCTTCTTGAAGTTATGCGGTGTATAGCTACGATACACTCAGAATTCTATATACCTGGATTCAAGTAATTGACGCACTAGTACATGTCCCGGGGGTTCTTCTTTACCATAAGCCACACTGCACGAAACAGATTACGGTCCAAGCGGACTCTCTGACGCTCTGCGGGAACCATCTGACGGATATTCTTGATGGTAGGCACGCGACTGGTGGGCAAGGCTCAGAGGTTCCAGATGAATGCTTGCGTTGGAAGCGTTGTACGAGATCTATAAAGATACAGAATGTCAAGGGCTCAACATCTGAACATAAGAAGAAGGAGAGACAAACCTCGATTGACCGCAGTTGCTTTCCCCCCATATTGCCGCAGTCGTTCCATAATCACCAGACGCAGATGGCGAGACCACACCAGTCTCTGTGCATCCATGGCGTCCTCGTGCTCTCCGTACTGCCAGATTTTGACGACAGATAAATCGTTGCCCGTGATTTCGACCTATACAAGAGGCGATGATGCGCTTCATTGTAAGTAACATCAGGAGTTTTTAAGGGAGAAAGAACGTACATGAAGCTTAACTCCAGAACTGCACTTTTTCCACCGGCTTCTCCTCTCACTGCTGGGCCCAACAGCGTCTTCATCGTTTGATACATCTCCCTCATCCTCACCATCCTCTCCCTCGCCGCCACCATCTTCTCCCTTGCCGCCACTGCCCTGGACCGAATGCCCCTCACCCACCGGAACTTTATCGTGCACACCCGCGCATATGTACTCCCAGCGCCACACAGGACGCGCCTCTTTGACAGCCAGCGCACGGAGCTCCGAGTTTGCAGGCACAGAACTGTCCCACCGGACAAGGAATTTCCGAGCTCGAACATCTTTGGGGCTGTCTCCAGGATGACCGATCCAGCTCAAGACAATGCTGGACATTTCTGAAGAGGTGTGAGGGTGGTAATCGTTCTTCTACAATCAATTCCTGAGTCGGGAGACGATGGCCTCAGAGGAGTTCACTCACCTGAGCATCAAACCACCGAGGACAATCTTCCGTATTTATCGTATCGAGCAATTTCCAGCCAGCACGATTGAGTGGCGGGAGGACGATAGACAGCTGCTGGGCATCGTCTCGAGCACTAGGGATACCATATTGTTCATCCGCAAGATGAGCCATGCGAGCATCGAATCCCGAAAGAGGCTCTCCCCAGTCCTCAGGGGGCTTGGGCATCAGGGGAGGAGGTTCTGGAACAAAAATGTTCCGAAGCCGGTCGAGCGTCTTCTTGGCTGCTGCTCGCCCTCGGATAAAGAATGCCTTTGCTGGCCTTCCACGTCCACGCTTGCCAGGAGCAGACATAGTGGAAAGATGGGAAAAGCTGAGTGGCGACCGATCAGAGTCATGATCACTTGAATTTCCAATGCGCACGGACCTTCGGAATACGACTGGAGCTTCAGTGCGTGCACTTGTGGAATGCTGAGGGAACCATATTTTACCTGAAATGTATGCAGTTATGGCAGCATAATATACCTATGAAGCAAGTAGATCCGGGCATTTCTGGTCGAGATCCATAAACTCCGGACAGGAATGGACACATGATGGACCAAATGGTATCTGTAGCCTGACAGAAAAAGATCACTCGCCGGACCAAATGCCTACCTTTATGGGACCCGAATATAGTGGAAAAGAAGCTAAACATATATCTTCGCGTGTGAGGGTCTGGACATACTGCACCAACCCAAGCCTAGTCGTAGTGACACCTATACCAAGTGGCCAGTGGAGATGTCTTGTCTTGCACTCGAAACATCAGTATGGTATGTAATATAAATGTTTCCCAGCGCAAATTAAAGGAATTGGCCCATTTACAAGATATTCAGGCGTATGAGACTGAGACGACCAGCAAGATGAGTGATTTGGATGTATTTGTCCACTCACTGAGGCAGGAACCCAGGATCCACTCAGGGCACTAAAAAGATAGTGGCACATTGAACTAGAAGAGAAGACACCATCGTAGAGCTAGAGTGGTGGTGTTTGCGATGCGGAAAGCTGTGAAGGATGAGGGCAGCCTGCTGCGACTCGCTAGTGGGGCATAGATCAGCTTTCAGAGGCAACGACGGCCTGGATAGATTCGCACTACTTCCTGCATATCATAAGCTCAGAGGCCATGTTTCATGCTTTGAGCCTGCGGTGCATCACTGGGTGGTCGCGGCCCGAGGAATATGACCAGCACCCACATGGACACCCACAACCAAACATTCACAAATTAAACTCGACAACTTATAAACTTCGGAAGTTAGATAACAGTCACTGGTCTGCATCAGCCAGATTTTAACTAGTAGCTCTTTTGACTAGTAGCTCTACGGTGTCGCACATTATAGGCCTAAACACCCGTCTCTGCTTTGCCTGCCATCCCCCGCAACATATCCAAAATTCACTTGAAAAGTTCGGAAATGCATTTGGCAATAGCCACTGATCTGGTTCAGCCAGAATTTTACCAGGAGGTATATAGGACTGCATATTATGAGCCTAGACACTTGCCTGCGCTTAGCCCGCCATCCCCCACAATATATAAAACAAATCTCAGATAGCACAGATGTCACAGTCAAACCGGCGAAGCGGACATATATTTAATGCATGAATAAACAAAATCTATGTTTGCTAGAAAGAGATTTAATCTCCAGTGAGCACTAGCTTCTGATCTGCACTGAGTCAGCGCTTTTTTGGCTTCACCAGCTCCAGTTGTGTTTCCTCTTCATCTGTGTCATATGCTGTGCCTCGAGCCGCCCATAACCAAGGTTGATTGATGACAACTTCTTTTGCAACCTTGTGTTTTCTTTGTCGGACCTGCCTCGTTTGTGTTTGCCAGGTTTGTCAAGGTTTGCAGAGATGTGGTCCAGGCCCCGACGTTTGCGAGTTTCGTGGAACTTTGGAATTGCTGGATCACCTTTGCACAGTGCAACACTGGATGAAAATGTGTTAGTAAAGGAGCTGGACCACGAAGGTCAGAAGGGTCTCACTAGGGTACACTGCCCACATATACAATGTGGCCGTTCCACAGTACTCTAAAGGACCAATGGAAACACCGATTGTCGAAGTTACAATCGATTTGAACAGCATAGAATCTCGTTGCTGTCCTTGAATCTCCCGTGCACATCGTATCTTGGCGCTTTTTGGGCTTGAACCCTGTTGAGTGTTGAGCAGCTTTCCATAAAGATGATAAATGAAATGGTGTACTTGGGATCACTGCTCCAGTGGCAGTTGGATGGGAATTGCTGAGTGATTGACCACATCTGTTTAGGATCGTGGTAGGTATAGGTGGGACGATGAGATGAATATTTGCCGTGCAACTCAGCCTGAGGAAGGAGTAAGGGTGTGTAGAGCGACATATCAAGCATTGTTGGTGTATCAAGAAGATCTGTTGCAGCGTGTGGTCAGTTAGACATAAACAGATGGTTGTAAAGAACAGATTTCACCATGATTTCGGAAAAGAGATGTCAGTGGATCATCATACTTGGCACGGATCCCACCTGCCGCAACCTATGCTGACTCCCCAAAGATCAGATGGCCCAGGTTGTTCTCTATTTTCAACCCGGCAGCCAGGAAGGAAGGTTCGAAGACATCATACAAGCTCTCCGCTGAGTTGCGACTCCATTTTGATTGGATCGATCCGAGCTCGGTAACCTTGGCCTGTGTAGTAAATTAGATCAGGGTAAATGACTCGAAACAGCACTTTTCATACATTGAATCGATCCGCCAAATCATCCATACGAAGCGGAATATTGGTATGGTCTGTTGCCCACACATATAGCCAGTCTGCATAGCACAAGCACTGATCACAGGATGGTGCTAGGACACCATCGTGAATGCACGGCTGGAGGAGCGACCTGGATTGCAAAAAATTGGTTGTCAGACTTGTTGCCTACACAAACAACATAGTGGTAAAGTGAGGGTGAACCCCAGCATGACACACCATAAATCCTTTTCACCCCGATCAAGGTATGTGTAAAATGCTGTTAAGAATCTTGCAGCCCAGGAAGGGTTGCCAAATATCTCATAGACGGTCAAGAAGGGAGATAGCCCTAGTGGGTTGAGTAAAGACAAACAAAGGAAATAAGCAAATAATGCTTACCCGCCGTAAAGAAAAGCTCCATTACAGTGTAGACACCTATTCCATAGAAAATGGTATTTGCAGCACGAATTGCATCACAGGCACATGTGTGTTTCGGCTTCAAAAGGATTTTAGCAATCCAATTGGCAACCAGAGTCAGATAATCAGTTGGCAAGGTGTAAATATTTGGAGGGATAGAGAAGTCAGTATAGTTCTTGGCCCAAGTCAGCTGGATTAATCAGGTCATTCATCGAGAAGGAAAATCAGGAACGCAGGAAAGAGAGCACTATCTGAAATAAGAGATCAATGGAAGGAAATGCAAGGACATATTTCTGAAACACAAGGGCCATGCCAATTTTGAATCCACGAGTCTGGAAATATTTAGCACTGACACAACACTGGACTGTTGAATCTGACATACTTTTTCTTCCACTTTCATAACAGAGGACTCCCAGCGATCTCTCGGATAGAACTGAACTGATGTATGGGTAAGATATTGAACCTATGAGGCATGTTAGACATGATACACATTTAGCAATTTAATTGAGAACATACCATGAGAAGAATTGAATTGAAGTGGAGAGTCAGGGCACGGTGGGTGTACGTGATTTTTTCGAGCACCAGAGTCTCAAGAAGAGGTGGATTGGGTTTTTCTGAAGTGGGTTTGAAAGTCGGAGGATAGACCGATGTCTGGTGGCTTCTCTGTCCGCGCTGAACAGAGGAAGATGGAGTCAAGACACGGGGAAGACCCTCTTTAACTGACGCCGGAGCGCCTGCTGGGGCTGCTTCACTATCTGTCGCATCTACAACAATAGACTCCAGTTTGAATGTCTCTCCATTGGCCTTGGCAGTTTCAAAGCCCTTCTGCGCGCTTTTCCCAGATGCTATAGTTTCTTGGCCTTTGGGCATAGTTTGTACGGAGCAGACAGCAGAATTCTAAGAAAAGAGGCCAGATGACAGGTGGCTAAACAAGTAGCACTA